>JBBPTS010000108.1:0-36497 GCA_038094235.1 Fistulinella staudtii | reverse complement strand
AGCTTAACTCCAGGATCATTCAACTCGAAACGCAACTAGCTTGTCTTCAGGACGAACGCACCAACCACGAACAAGACCTTGCCGATTATCGCGCGGATCTCCTGCATACCCGCACCGAGCTCTATTCGGAGATGCTCCGTAGCGCGCGTCATCAACAGCTGGCCATGGACGACTTTAGGACGGTCCAAAGGCTTGAGGCGAGACACCAACGTTTTTGTGCGCTGTTGGTCGATATTGGTATACCCAGCACAACTGTCGACACAATTTGTCAAGTCATTCAGTCAGGGAACGGATCTCCGGACGATATTCTTGTGGATGCCATCCGGGATGCCACGAAGGACGACGGGACCCTCTTGGCTCGACTCAAGCCTATCGTGACGGAGGAACGCACTCCCGAGCACTACCAGTCTGCGCTCAATTTGACGTTGAGTGTTCGCAAAGATCTCAAGTTTCAGAAGAAGAGATCGAAATTTTGGAAGAAACTCGCACAAGAAAACGATCAACACGCGAACACCATCACGCCTTCGCCTTCAGACATTTCGTCTATCCGTCAAGATCTTTCTCCAGAGAGGCAGTGTGCAGTAGATGCTCTCATTGCCCGCCGCCGTTCAGTCAGGTATCCAGAGCATTCGGAAAGCGACGTTTTTGGAGGTCGGCGAAGAGAATCGGCCTTGGACACACTAGCTAGTTCACTCGCATCTCGTCCACGTCGCTCTACTCAGGATGACCTAAGGCTCTCCTCGTCGTTCTCTTCGTCTGCTTCATCTGCTTCGACGCAGCTCTCCTACCTTTCTCGTATCCCAAGGGATCCTGCAACCGAAACTCCAACCATATTATCACGCCTTCCGTCTACCCTATCTCGTCGTGCCTCCCGAGGCTCCTCACAGTCCGTCGTTCTCGGTAGCAGAGATATGAATGTCTCGAGGTCTTCCTCTGTTGATCCTACGCTCCCAGAAGAACCAGAACAGAATGACGAAACAGGTCCTACATCTACGGTAACTTTCAGCCAAGACCTCCTTCAGGTTTGGATTCAGTTCTCGTATTCGACTTCTTTTACCAGTGTTTCCGTGTTTCATCTTTGTTTTTTTAGAACGACAGACGTGCGTCTCAAGGACACGGACACCGCCGCATACCCTCGACGTCGTTGAGACGCTCACTGCCGGTCCACTCGAATCGCTCTTCATTTCGCTTCTCTGCATTTTCGCCCAGCGAGGCGTGTCGTACCATGGACGTGTTCAGATCTGCCATCGATACCGCCTCGTTCGACACGCCAGGAGTCATGCTGCGGTTTGCGGACATCCCCACAAACATGGACATCGACACACCTGCACCGAGCGAGACGACGCAGAGTGAAGACACGCCATTCAATGATACGTGCGTGTTGCCCAAATGCAACGGTACGCCGTTCTCGCCTACGGCATTGGAAACGCGAGTCGCATCGACGCCAATAGGCGATGACGTTGAAGGACCGGTCGTATGTAAGGCTTTGGAGGGTGATACACATTTCCTAGTCCACCTGGATAGTTCAATGTCGATGGCGACGTCGATGTCCACGTTTGCTTCGGTGGCTGCGTCGGAGGCGGGCGCCCATGCGCAAGATGGACATGACCACGAGCCCGAGCACGAACGTACACGCACGGGCCCAACCACAGGTAATATTCCCCTTGGAGAGTCTAGTGATTCACTGTTCAGCGCCTCGGCATCGGCTTCTGTGACCTCGTCGGCAACGGCCAATGATACACCTGCGCCGGCGACCCCGCCTACGCCAAGTCGGAGCTCCGTCCCGGGCTCAGATTGCATTTCCAGCCCTAGTACCCCACCCAGTGGGGGTGGCACTGGCACCGGCGTCACCTCCGTTAAACGCAGTATGCTGCCCGTGTTGGCGAAACATCTCAAGCGACTCTCATTTTCGGGAACACCCTCGCCAGATCGGGAGCGGTTCATGGGCAAGTTACGTGGCTTGCGGTCGCTGTCCAAGTCCAGGTCTCGTTCTAGGTCTGTGTCGGGGTCGGGGTCCGCGATGTCGCCGCTTGCTAGCCCTCCTGGTGCAAGTAGGTGGAGGCGCTCTCCTGCTCGGTCTGATTCGAGTAGGAGCGAGCGTCTGATTTTGACGGCGAACTTGAGTCCGAGCCCCAGTCCTCGCAAGGGGTCTGGAATACCGGTGTTGCAGAGAAGAATGACGATCCGCGCGCGGAGGATGTCGATGAGGAATGCCTAGGTTGGTGCTATTTTGAGGGCGGTCAAGGAGGTCATTTCTGAAGCGTTTATGTATGTATGCATACGCAGTCATTGTAGCACGGGGTCCTTGTGAAGTCGTTCGGAATTCTTGCTCCTGGTTTTCAACTTTGCGTGATTCAGTGAAGCTCAACAATTGTACCATGTTATAGCATAATTCGACATTACATGTACGAAATACAGACGAAAATGATTTAGTTACTACTGCACGCACATATAAGAGGACGTTCGCATAAAAATATAGGATTCAATTAACCAGTGGTTGAGATAAGGACGAGACAGGCGTAACACGAGGGCGTTTCGAATCCGATCCTGTTGTGAGACTCCCTGCACGTTTCCGCTTCGTCGATGTGCGGCTCGCGTCTGACACTCCCCTGGCCCGGGCAAAGTTCTGGTTTGCTGTTGAGCGACGAGTAATCAGACGCGCGGCCTGTATTTTGGTCTCGCAAGCACCACCAATTGGCTGCATTGAGCCCCTGTCGTCAGATGGCCAACTGTCGTCTTCCAGCGCGTTTAGGATTGTTTTAATGAACCAAGTGGACGACGAGAGAAATTGCAAGTCTTGATCATATTGACGGATTTTAGCGGCCAACATAAAAAGTTCTGTATCAAGGTGGCTTGGTGGAATATCCTTTGTTTTTGCTCGATCTTCCTCTGTCGGAGGTTCGTCGTCGTAGACTGATTTGAAAGGTGCTCGAAGCTTCTTCACAAGTCGAAGGATGGGTGTTTTTCCCTTTGGTTGAAACCTCCTAGATGGATAGTACCCGGTCAAAGCGCCGATCTTGACCAGCCCACCTCGCTCAAGCTCTCCTAGGTGCACCCACTGTTCGTCAAACATTCTCAGATCCTCAAGCCGATCATTGTCCCTATAGCCGTCACAGGCAGGCACGAAACGCAATATTACCCATGCAAGCACATGAAGGAACGACTCCAGATCGTCTCCAAGCGTGTGTATCTTCCCTGGGTTTTGCAGCAAGTTCGCAGACATGAACTGCCATGTACCCTAGTGAAATTCACTGTCATTAATCCTTCCCAGAACAATCATCTGATCGACCACTTACCGTGCGTTCACGTCGCCGATTTCCAACTTCATTCGTCTTCTTCGCCATTTCCCAATCGATCAGAAGTCCTCTTCCATCATTTGTAATGATAATGTTTCCCGCACTGATATCCCGATGCAGTAGCTTTGCAACGTCGTATGCATGCCAGTGTGCTACCCACAAGTCAGTCCCAGTCCTGTGGTATTGATCCAACTCAGCATACCTTGAACTGCGTCCAACACAGCCGTCACTAGTTCCTTTGTCGATCGGTACTCCGTCAACGCCCGTCCCACATCCCCGAGGAACATCCGGTAATGTTGAAATATCGAGATGTCGTCAAGAGGTACACATACCCATCCTTCACCTACCAACTCTCTCGTTCTCGTCCTCCCACCGTCAATGTCACCACCTGCGACCAGTCCAGGGATATGCGGGATACCATGAGAGTGAAGTGTCGCATAAATTTTGTGCTCGGGGTCAATGCTGTCCTCAGGAGAATCCAGAAAATATCGCCATGTATCTTTCATGTAAATCACTCGTTCTTGGTACCACGGCTCGTTGGTACGATTTGTCTTGTCTTTAGATGAGATTCCACTACTCGTTTCGTTTCCACTCTTGACCATTCCGTGCGGGATCCAAACTACAGGTAGGCTCCGAGTACACCGGCTCGTCAGCGTCCGATTTTGGCTTGGAGGCTTCGGTCCGTATGCATATCCCAGGTGTGCCAGCTTCCCATCCGGCATATTGTATCTGTACAGCTCTTCGTCTTCCCTCGTGATCCCAAGTTGTGTCCTCACACGAGCGTCGTCATCGGAGGTCAGTTTTGCTGGCTGGACAGTCGTGTCTTGACCGCGCTCCTTTGGAGAAAGGTAGTTAAATTTCCACAAGAATTTTGCAAGAAGTTGGGCTTGCGTCCGGTAGTTAAAGGCGGCTGTCACAATGGTGCCAGATGGCTCCCATCGGAGGAAGCGTGCTTGATTGCCTTCAATCAGGATCGAAAACGAGAAATGTCGGAATTGTCGGCTGTGGTGAGTTCCGGCATAGTCAGCTAGTTGGCCACGCGTCCTTCTTCCGTCCACTGTATCTGTTGTAAATGAAAACATCCCATTCTCATCTTCACCAGGATCCTGGAAGGCCTTGCCGCAAGTTTTCGTTTTGCATTCGATCCACAGTTGCAAGTCAGAGAAAGACATGCCGTCAATTGGTGGATCTCCCTCGACTGAGTCATAAATCGAAATATCGGGGCTGATATCGATCCCATCTTCGGTGTCTCTCTTTGAGCCAGTGTTCACTGCTCGAAGATTGGGCATCCAGTCTCGGATAACCTGGATCTGAAGAGGCACATTGTCATTGCACTCGTCAAAGTGAACACGTTTGATACGCACGAAGGGGTTATATAAATTTATCTCCCTTCCAGTAGTCTCGACGCTCCCGAATGGGTTTTCTGAGATGGTGGGTACGGCCGGTGTCGAATCGTTGAGAGGAAGAAATTTATCGATAAATTCTTCAACAGGCATTGCTCCTAGCCAGCGACCGTCCATCTCGTTTGCAAGTCGTTCTCTGACCTTGTCGTGTTTTGGTAGTTCGGAGGCAAAGTCGTTGTCTAGTCCGACCTTACTCTTAGCTGGAGTTGAATCGGTGACGACAGCTTGTAGTGCTCGAATTAATCTGGATGAGTTGGGTGGGGTTTTATTCTGGGGGGTATTCTGCATGTTAGAAACGAAAAGATGCAGGAGAATGGATATGACACGTACCTCAGTTCAAGGCTACCATGTATTTATTGCCTCGATCTGTGAGGAGCAGAGGGTTGTGGATAGGTCAGTTTGAAGAGCGCCAGAGATGTGGACAGAAGAGTGGAAATACAAGTGTTGTGGTGTGGACGATGGACGTGTCAGAGTTGTGAATCTAACTTAAGGCTCCGCGACACGACGCGTCAAGATCACGTGACAAATAACAATGGATCTTATTTGTCTGCAACGTAACGATGATTGGCTGCTTTCTGCTAGCCCAAGAGAAGTCGCTCACCGAGCGTTTCAAAACGCTGATGGGCCAGCACCGTGGCTCAGTGTTTGTGTAAGCGACCAGACGCCCGAATAGCCATTACGTGGAACGGCGCCGCTCAGTTTCGTACGCGGTGCATGGAACCCAGGTAAATTGGAAAGCTGGCAGTTCGTCGGTACATTATAATTGCTCTGTAGCTTTCCTCTGATTCTCAGTCAATGGTGAATTCTTGGACGCTGCTCCGTTCTGCTCCAGGTAGCCATCTCATAGACCCTTTCACCACACCTCCGTCCGTCTTTTTTTGTGTGAACTTGAACGATTGAGGCGAGCAAGGTTGGCTCCGATGGTGATTGAAATGAGATCTAACGGAATTTTCAAGAGCTTGTCTCAAATGAGATAGACCACCTGATTTGATTCGAGACTATCGAGAAGTTCTCGTCCTGCCTTTGGCAGTGAGTGGTGCAAGGACCCCTAAAAACAGTGATCAAAACCAGCGAGGTCACAAAGAACCCTACACAGAGAATGTCCAATCTCTCTAATGAAGTAGCAAGTGTGTTGACGTCATGACAAGTCGGAAACGCGGAAAAGCTAATTCTGGCGAGTGGCTCCTATTGTTCACTTGTCAGCGTAGTGTAACTTGTTAACAAGTATGCATAACCGTAATCGTCCCGAAAGGAACTGTGGATGAGAGGCAAATAAATATCATTGTGACGTACATCATGAATAGAAAATATGCGAGAATGATGGAGAACCGTAATGAGCGGAGACGTTTGCAGTCGGGCCAGCCCGGTAGCGTGACGTACGAAAAGATGGCCACAGGCAAGCGCCCCGACGTTCGCGAATTGCATGTCTCGTCTCAGTAGTGTACTGCAAACCGAATGAGGTTGTATAACCTGGCATCAATATATCGTCGTTCGCAAATAACTACGAGGCACCCACAGATATCCCATCAAGGCCAACATCCTTGTGATACAATTGGCGGCGGTAACACCGAATATTTGGACGGAGGGCATGACCAACGTGGCTGCGGGCGCGAGCAACAGCAATCGAAGAGTATCCCTAAGCAAGAAATTAACCATCTGAGTCAGTCCTCGGAAGCAATTCATGGATCTTGAGCCAGGACTCACGGAGTGGTTCCCCTGACTTGCGCTCTCTGAGAGGGCATGTTATCCACCGAATGCCGCCCGATCAATCGCGAGGTTCATCACTCGGCCAATGGACCCACCGAAGTAGATCGTCGTGAGGCCTGCAATCGTGACAGAGATCAGCACGAGCATGAGGCCGGCCAATCACACAGCACGGTCTTCAGGAATGCGTACACGCCCACTTTGTGCCTTTGCGCGCCGTTCCCCCATGATGGAATAACGTTGTGAAAGCGAAAGTATCACTACAAGCAAGATGAATAAGTCTTCTGAGGACGACATGAGCCAGAAAACATGCCCAAGTCGCCAAAACCGTATGCAGGAGTGTCCCAGTCAGGCCTTCGGGTCGAATTCCGTATCTGGCTCCCTTTGAACAGAAAAAGTCAGCGAGTGGCGGAGATACAGCCTCCCGTTGAACGCACGATCGTGTATGCAATCGGAATGCATAAAACTATCAACCTGAGACGTAGATGAGTTACTAACAACGAAACGTTTACCTAAAGCATGGCATCCCGACACATACGAGACCATATCAGCCGTTTCGGGCAAGAAGTTGCAAAGACTCCATCACAGCCCCAAAGACCAAGAAGATATAAGTCACCTCTAATAACTGGTGCGGTCCCAGACCCGGCTAATGAGCCTGTAGCAGCACCAAAGGTTAGTACCGTGGACGCCAGAGGGGGATCGGGAGCGGTTCATGGGCAGGTTACGTGGCTTGCGGTCGCTGTCCATGTCCAGGTCTCGTTCTAGGTCTGTGTCGGGGTCGGGGTCCGCGCTGTCGCCGCTTGCTAGCCCTCCTATTTCCAGTAGGTGGAGGCACTCTCTTTCCGGTCTGATTCAAGTAGGAGTGAGGATCTGGTTTTGACGGCGAACTCGGTCCCAGCCTCAGTCCTCGCAAAGGGTCTGAAATACCGGTCTTGCAGAGAGGAATGACGATCCGCGCGTGGAGGATGTCGATGAGGAATGCCTAGGTTTGCGCTATTTTGAGGGCGGTCGAGGCCATTTGTAAAGGGTTTATGTATGTATGCATACGCAGTCATTGTAGCACGGGGTCCTTGTGAAATCGTTCGGAATTCTTGCTCCTAATTTTCAACTTTACATGATTCAGTGGAGCTCAACAATTGCACCATGTCATAGTATCATTCAACTGTACGTGTACAAAAAGACTCAATAACTACTGCACGTACATAAAATACATAAGAGGACGT
The DNA here is from genome assembly GCA_038094235.1 of Fistulinella staudtii. Classification (NCBI taxonomy): domain Eukaryota; kingdom Fungi; phylum Basidiomycota; class Agaricomycetes; order Boletales; family Boletaceae; genus Fistulinella; species Fistulinella staudtii. Next base: position 28,871 of record JBBPTS010000108.1, on the reverse strand, counting down.
TCACATAACAATATGAGATTCAATTAACCAGTGGCTGAGATAGGGACGAGGCAGGCGTAACACGAGGACGTTTCGAATCCGATTCTGGTGTGAGACTCCCTGCACGTTTCCGCTTCGTCGATGTGCGGCTCGCGTCGGACACTCCCCTGGCCCGGGCAAAGTTCTGGTTTGCCGTTGAGCGACGAGTAATCAGACGCGCGGCCTGTATTTTGGTCTCGCAAGCACCACCAATGGGCTGCATTGAGCCCCTGTCGTCAGATGGCCAGCTGTCGCCTTCCAGCGCGTTTAGGATTGTTTTAATGAACCAAGTGGACGACGAGAGAAATTGCAAGTCTTGATCATATTGACGAATTTTGGCGGCCAACGTGAAAAGTTCTGTATCAAGGTGGCTTGGTGGGATATCCCTTGTTTTTGCTCGATCTTCCTCTGTCGGAGGGTCATCGTCATAGACTGATTTGAACGGTGTTCGAAGCTTCTTCACGAGCCGGAGGATGGGTGTTTTTCCCTTTGGTTGAAACCTCCTAGATGGATACGACACAGCCAAGACATTGGACTTGCGGTTTCCGCCCCGCTCCAGATCTCCTGGGCGCACCCATTGCTCATCAAACATCGCCAGGTCCTCTAGTCGATCATTCTCACTGTAGCCGTCGCAGGCTGGCACGAAACGCAACATTACCCACGCAAGCACGTGGAGGAACGACTCCAGATCGTCTCCCAGCGTGTGTATCTTCCCTGGGTTTTGCAGCAGGTTTGCAGACATGAACTGCCATGTGCCCTAGTGGAATTCACTGTCGTTAAGTCTGATTGAACAGTCATTCGGTCGACGACTTACCGTGCGTTCACGTCGCCGGTTTCCAATTTCATTCGTCTTCTTCGCCATTTCCCAATCGATTAGAAGTCCTCTTCCATCCTGGGTAATAATGATGTTCCCCGCACTGATGTCCCGATGCAGTAACTTTGCAACGTCGTATGCATGCCAGTGTGCTATCCACAAATCAGTCCCAGTCCTACGTGTATTAACCCAACTCTACATACCTTGAACCGCGTCCGATGCGGCTGTCACTAGCTCCTTTGTCGATCGATACTCCGTCAGCGCCCGTCCCACATCCCCGAGGAACATCCGGTAATGTTGAAATATCGAGATGTCGTCAAGAGGTACACATACCCATCCTTCATCTACCAACTCTTTCGTTCTCGTCCTTCCACCGTCAATGTCGCCACCTGCGACCAGTCCAGGGATATGCGGGGTATCGTGAGAGTGAAGTGTTGCATAAATTTCGTGTTCGGGGTCGATGCTGTCCTCGGGAGAATCCAAAAAATATCGCCATGTATCTTTCATGTAAATCACTCGTTCTTTGTACCATGGCTGATTGGTACAATTCGTCTTTTCTTTAGATGAAGAGGTTTCGCTGCTCGTTCCGTCTCCACTCTTGACCATTCCGTGCGGGATCCAAACTACAGGTAGGCTCCGAGTACACCGGCTCGTCAGCGTCCGATTTTGGCTTGGAGGCTTCGGTCCGTATGCATATCCCAGGTGAGCCAGCTTCCCATCCGGCATATTGTATCTGTACAGCTGTTCGTCTTCCCTCGTGATCCCAAGTTGTGTTCTCACGCGAGCGTCGTCATCGGGGGTCAGTTTTGCTGGCTGGACAGTCGTGTCTTGACCGCGCTCCTTTGGAGAAAGGTAGTTAAATCGCCAGAAGAATTTAGCTAAAAGTTGGGCTTGAGCCCGGTAGTTAAAGGCGGCTGTCACAATGGTGCCAGATGGCTCCCATCGGAGGAAGCGTGCTTGATTGCCTTCAATCAGAATCGAAAACGAGAAATGTCGGAATTGTCGGCTGTGGTGAGTTCCGGCATAGTCAGCTAGCTGACCACGCGTCCGTCTTCCGTCCACTGTATCTGTTGTGAAAGAAAACGTCCCATTCTCGTCTTCACCAGGATCCTGGAAGGCCTTGCCGCAAGTTTTCGTTTTGCATTCGATCCAGAGTTGCAAGTCAGAGAAAGACATGCCGTCAATCGGTGGATCTCCCTCGACTGAGTCGTAAATCGAAATATCGGGGCTGATATCGATCCCATCTTCGGTGTCTCTCTTTGAGCCAGTGTTCACTGCTCGAAGATTGGGCATCCAGTCTCGGATAACCTGGATCTGAAGAGGCACATTGTCATTGCACTCGTCAAAGTGAACACGTTTAATACGCACGAAGGGGTTATATAAATTTATCTCCCTTCCAGTAGTCTCAACGCTCCCGAATGGGTTTTCTGGGATGGTGGGCACGGCCGGTGTCGAATCGTTGAGAGGAAGAAATTTGTCGATAAATTCTTCAACAGGCATTGCTCCTAGCCAGCGACCATCCATCTCGTTTGCAAGTCGTTCTCTGACCTTGTCGTGTTTTGGTAGTTCGGAGGCAAAGTCGTTGTCTAGTCCGACCTTACTCTTAGCTGGAGTTGAATCAGTGACGACAGCTTGTAACGCTCGAATTAATCTGGATGAATTGGGTGGGGTTTTATTCTGGGAGGTATTCTGCATGTTAGAAACGAAAAGATGCAGGAGAATGGATATGACACGTACCTCAGTTCAAGGCTACCATGTATTTATTGCCTCGATCTGTGGGGGACGGAGGGTTGTGGATAGGTCAGTTTGAAGAGCGCCAGAGATGTGGACAGAAGAGTGGAAATACAAGTGTTGTGGTGTGGACGATGGACGTGTCAGAGTTGTGAATCTGACTTGAGGCTCCGCGACACGACGCGTCAAGATCACGTGACAAATAACAATGGATCTTATTTGTCTGCAACGTAACGATGATTGGCTGCTTTCTGCTAGCCCAAGAGAAATCGCTCATCGAGCGTTTCAAAACACTGATGGGCCAGCACCGTGGCCCAGTGTTTGTGTAAGCGACCTGACCGCCGAATAGCCATTACGTGGAACGGCGCCGCTCAGTTTCGTACGCGGTGAATGGAACCCAGGTAAATTGGCAAGCTGACAGTTCGATAATTTCCCTGTAGCTTTCCTCTGATTCTTAACGGTGAGACTGAAGATCCACTGGCAGGTCCAATGAGATACCAACTAACAGATTAGATATAATACCTTACACACTGTCATGGTCGAGTTGAGGAATAGAAGGAGCCGCTTCCCCAAGCACCAGGCACCCCATCAGATCCGACAGTGACACTGTCCGGTCACGCCCCACCCACCCCATCCTCTCTCCCGGTCTTTTACGCGTTCTTACGCAGAATGCCAAGTCCTTCTGGACCCTCTGGGTGACAGTCTCCTCTACACTCCGAGCGGCTCACCGCCTCTCTGACAGACAAATTCAAACACGTATTAATGATTTCCGGGCTGAACAACCCAAACCTGACCACCAAGGTGATCACACCCTTCCAGAGTGGCGAACTCATCTTGAACCTGGCTACACATGTGACATCAAGCGGCCGGCGCGAGCCAAACCAGGCCAAATCACTCGAAAGCAAGCCCTCAAAATCCTTCCCAGTCCCGGTTCCCTTCCTACCTACCCACTCTCACCTGGACGATGCAGAATGGATTAAGTCGGTGGTGGTAGAGAACGGTCTCCCGAATGACTCCACCCAACCGGCGAGATATATCAAGCTCGGTCAGCCCGCTCTTCCTCTCTCTTACCTCACTCTCATCATCTTCATCATCAGCATACCTTACAAATCTGACAGAAACATCGTTCAGGGCTTACCTTGCTGAACAGTCTTTCCGTCAACACTTGAGTCACCTAGACGATCTTCTTCGTCCAGACGAGCACCTAACCAAAAAGTTGCACACGCCCTCCTCTCCCTCAGCAACCCAGCGGCAGTGAACGTGGTCATTCGGGATGGACTGTACATACCCCAAGAGAAACTCCATCCCCGTAAGGAAAAGAGAAAGGCAGTAAGATACGTCAAATGCCAAGGCTATGGTTCTCCTTGTCGTTCTCGTCTGATTCATCTGCTTCGACATAGCTCTCCTACTTGTATTCCAAGGGATCCTGCGACCAAGACTAACCATATTATCACACCTTGAGTTTACCCTATCTTGTCGTGCCTCCCGAGGTTCCTCACAGTCCGTCGTTCTCGGTAGCTAGATATGAATGTCTTGAGACCTTCCTGTATCGATCCTACGCCCCAAAAGAACCAAGACAGAATGACGAAACAGATCCTGCGTCTACGGTAACTTTCAGCCAAGACCTCCTTCAAGTTTGCACTCAGTTCTCGAATTCGACCTCTTACTACTGTTTCTGTGTTTCATTTTTGTTTTTTTTTAGAACGACAGACATGCGTCTCAAGGACACGGACACCGCCGCATATCCTCGGCGTCGTTGAGACGCTCACTGCCGGTCCACCTGAATCGCTCTTCATTTCGCTTCTCTGCATTTTCACCCAGCGAGGCGTGTCGTACTACGGACATGTTCAGATCTGCCATCGATACCACCTCGTTCGATGCCCCAGGAATCATGTTGCGATTTGCGGACATCCCGACAAACTTGCTCGGATGTCGACACACCTGCACCGAGTGAGGCGACACAGAGCGAAGACACGCCATTCAATAATACATGTGTGCTGCCCAAATACAACGGTACGCCGTTCTTGCCTACGGAATTTGAAGCACGAGTTGCGTCGACGCTGATAGGCGATGACGTTGATGGATCGGTCGTGTGTGAGGCCTTGGGGGACGATAGACATTTTCTAGTCCACCTGGACAGTTCAGTGTCGATGGCGACGTCGGTGTCTACATTTGTTTCCGTGGCTGCGTCGGAAGTGAGCGCCCGTGCACAAGATGACATAACCATGAACCTGAGCGCGAGCGCACACGCGCGGACCCGACCATGCGTACGATCCCTTCTGGAGAGTCCGAGGATTCGCTTTTCAGTGCCTCGGTATCGGCTTCTGTGACCTCGTCGGCAACGGCTAATGATGTGCAGGCGACCCCGTCTATACCAAGTCGGAGTTCCCCAGTAGGTAGCACTGGCACCGGTGTTACCTGCGTTAAACGCAGGAGAGATTTATGGGCAAGTTGCGTGGCTTCTCGTCATTGTCTGAATCCAGCTCCCGTTCTAGGTCTGTGCCGTGGTCGTGTCGGCGATCTCGCCGCTTGCTAGCCCTCCTATTTCCAGTAGGTGGAAGCACTCTCTTGCCCGGTCTGATTCAAGTAGGATTGAGGATCTGGTTTTGACGGCGAACTCCTCGCAAAGGGCCTGGAATACCGGTGTTGCAGAGAGGAATGACGATCTGCGCACGGAGGATGTCGATAAGGAATGCCTAGCTTTGTGCTATTTTGAGGGCAGTCGAGGTCATTTGTAAAGGGTTTATGTATGTATGCATACGCAGTCATTGTAGCACGGGTTCTTGTGAAATTGTTCGGAATCCTCGCTCCTGATTTTCAGCTTTGCATGATCCAGTGAAGCTCAACAATTGTACCATGTCATAACATCATTCAACATTACGTGTACGAAATACAGACAGAAAAAGCTCAATAACTACTGCATGTACATAAAATACATAGAAGGACGATCACATAACAATATGAGATTCAATTAACCAATGGTTGGGATAAGGACGAGGCAGGCGTAACACGAGGACGTTTCGAATCCGATTCTAGTGTGAGACTCCCTGCACGTTTCCGCTTCGTCGATGTGCGGCTCGCGTCGGACACTCCCCTGGCCCGGGCAAAGTTCTGGTTTGCTGTTGAGCGACGAGTAATCAGACGCGCGGCCTGTATTTTGGTCTCGCAAGCACCACCAATTGGCTGCATTGAGCCCCTGTCGTCAGATGGCCAGCTGTCGTCCTCCAGCGCGGTTTGAATTGTGCGGATGAAATAGGTGGATGAAGACAGAAACTGCATGTCGTCGTCGTATTGTTCGATCTTGCTAACCAACTGACGGAGTTCTTTATCGAGGTGATTCGGCGGGATGTCTTTTGTTTTTGCTCGATCTTCCTCTGTCGGAGGGTCATCGTCATAGACTGATTTGAATGGTGCTCGAAGTTTTTTCACGAGTCGGAGGATCGGTGTTTTTCCCTTTGGTTGAAACCTCCTAGATGGATACGATCCAGTCAAGGCATTGGACTTGCGGTTTCCGCCCCGCTCCAGATCTCCTGGGCGCACCCATTGTTCATCAAACATCGCCAGGTCCTCTAGTCGATCATTCTCACTGTAGCCGTCGCAGGCAGCCACGAAACGCAACATTATCCATGCAAGCACGTGGAGGAATGACTCCAGATCGTCTCCCAGCGTGTGTATCTTCCCTGGGTTTTGCAGCAGGTTTGCAGACATGAACTGCCATGTGCCCTAGTGAAATTCACTGTCATTAAGTCTGATTGAACAATCATTCGATCGACGACTTACCGTGCGTTCACGTCGCCTGTTTCCAATCTCATTCGTCTTCTTTGCCATTTCCCAATCAATCAGAAGTCCTCTTCCATCCTGGGTAATGATGATGTTCCCAGCACTGATATCCCGATGCAGTAACTTTGCAACGTCGTATGCATGCCAGTGTGCTATCCACAAATCAGTCCCAATCCTGCGTGTATTAACCCAACACTACATACCTTGAACCGCGTCCGATGCGGCTGTCACTAGCTCCTTTGTCGATCGATACTCCGTCAGCGCCCGTCCCACATCCCCGAGGAACATCCGGTAATGTTGATATATCGAGATGTCGTCAAGAGGTACACATACCCATCCTTCATCTACCAACTCTTTCGTTCTCGTCCTTCCACCGTCAATATCACCACCTGCGACCAGTCCAGGGATATGCGGGGTACCGTGAGAGTGAAGTGTTGCATAAATTTCGTGTTCGGGGTCGATGCTGTCCTCGGGAGAATCCAAAAAATATCGCCATGTATCTTTCATGTAAATCACTCGTTCTTTGTACCATGGCTGATTGGTACAATTCGTCTTTTCTTTAGATGAAGAGGTTCCGCTGCTCGTTTCGTCTTCACTCTTGACCATTCCGTGCGGGATCCAAACTACAGGTAGGCTCCGAGTACACCGGCTCGTCAGCGTCCGATTTTGGCTTGGAGGCTTCGGTCCGTACGCGTATCCCAGGTGAGCCAGCTTCCCATCCGGCATATTGTATCTGTACAGCTCTTCGTCTTCTCTCGTGATCCCAAGTTGTGTTCTCACACGAGCATCGTCATCGGAGGTCAGTTTTACTGGCTGGACAGTTGTATCTTGACCGCGCTCCTCGGGAGAAAGGTAGTTAAATCGCCACAGGATTTTAGCCAGAAGTTGGGCTTGCGTCCGGTAGTTAAAGGCGGCTGTTACAATGGTGCCAGATGGCTCCCATCGGAGGAAGCGTGCTTGATTGCCTTCAATCAGAATTGAAAATGAGAAATGTCGGAATTGTCGGCTGTGGTGAGTTCCAGCATAGTCAGCTAGCTGGCCACGCGTCCGCCGTCCGTCTACCGTATCCGTTGTAAATGAAAACGTCCTATTCTCGTCTTCACCAGGATCCTGGAAGGCCTTGCCGCAAGTCTTCATTTTGCATTCGATCCAGAGTTGCAAGTCAGAGAAAGACATGCCGTCAATCGGTGGATCTCCCTCGACTGAGTCGTAAATCGAAATATCGGGGCTGATATCGATCCCATCTTCGGTGTCTCTCTTTGAGCCAGTGTTCACTGCTCGAAGATTGGGCATCCAGTCTCGGATAACCTGGATCTGAAGAGGCACATTGTCATTGCACTCGTCAAAGTGAACACGTTTAATACGCACGAAGGGGTTATATAAATTTATCTCCCTTCCAGTAGTCTCGACGCTCCCGAATGGGTTTTCTGAGATGGTGGGTACGGCCGGTGTCGAACCGTTGGGAGGAAGAAATTTGTCGATAAATTCTTCAACGGGCATTGCTCCTAGCCAGCGACCGTCCATCTCGTTTGCAAGTCGTTCTCTGACCTTGTCGTGTTTTGGTAGTTCGGAGGCAAAGTCGTTGTCTAGTCCGACCTTACTCTTAGCTGGAGTTGAATCAGTGACGACAGCTTGTAGCGCTCGAATTAATCTGGATGAGTTGGGTGGTGTTTTATTCTGGGGGGTATTCTGCATGTTAGAAACGAAAAGATGCAGGAGAATGGATATGACACGTACCTCAGTTCAAGGCTACCATGTATTTATTGCCTCGATCTGTGGGGGACGGAGGGTTGTGGATAGGTCAGTTTGAAGAGCGCCAGAGATGTGGACAGAAGAGTGGAAATACAAGTGTTGTGGTGTGGACGATGGACGTGTCAGAGTTGTGAATCTAACTTGAGGCTCCGCGACACGACGCGTCAAGCTCACGTGACAAATAACAACGGACCTTATTTGCTGCGCACAATTGTCTGCAATGCAACGACGATTGGCTGCTTTCTGCTAGTTCAAGAGAAATAGCTCACCGAGCATTTCAAAACGCTGATGGGCCAGCACCGTGAACTAGTGTTTGTGTAAGCGACCAGACAGCCGAATAGCCAATAATTGAAACGGCACCGCTCAGTTTCGTACGCGGTACATGGAACCCAGGTAAATTGGCAACCTGACAGTTCGCCGGTATATAATAATTTGCTTCCCTCTGATTCTCAGTCAATGGTGAATTCTTAAATCTTGCGGACGCTACTTCATTCTGCTCCAGGTAGCCATCTTATAGACCCTTTCACAACACCTCCTCCGCCGTCTTGTTTTGTCGTCATTCACTGTGACTTTGAAAGATTGAGGCGAGCAAGGTTGGCTCCGATGGTGATTGAAATGAGATCTAACGGTGTGTTCAAAAGCCCGTCCCAAATGAGATGGACCACCTGATTTGATGCAAGACTATCGAGAGGTTCTCGTCGTGCCTTTGGCAGTGAGTGGTGCAAGGTCCCCTAAAACAATGATCAAAACTAGCGAGGTCACAAAGAACCCTACAGAGAGTTTGTCCAATCTCCCTGATGAAGTAGCAAGTGTGTTCATGTCATGACAAGTCAGAAACGCGGAAAAGCTAATTCTGGCGAGTGGCTCCTGTTGTTTACTTGTCAGCGCACTGTAACTTGTTAACAAGTATGCATAACCATAATCGTCCCGAAAGGAGCTGTGGATAAGAGGCAAATAAATATAATTGTGACGTACAACATGAATAGAAAACATGTGAGAATGATGGAGAACCGTAATGAGCGGAGAAGTTTGCAGTCGGGCCAGCCCGGTAGCGTGACGTATGAAATATGGCCATAGGCAAGTAAACCAGCGAACCTAGTCCTCGAGTCGGCTACGATGTTCCATGCCTGCTCCTCTCAAGGATATTACCACTGCCGCCCCGACGTTCGCGAATTGCATGTCTCGTCTCGGTAGCGCACTGTAAACCGAATGAGGCTGCGTAACCTGGCATTAGTATCTCCTCGTTTGCAAATAACTACGAGGCACCCACAGATATCCCAACAAGGCCAACATCCCTGTGATACAACTGGTTGCGGCAACACCGAATATCTGGACGGAAGGCATGACCAACGCGGCTGCGGGTGCGAGCAACAGCAATCGAAGAGCATCCCTAAGCAAGAAATTGACCATCTGAGTCGGTCCTCGGAAGCAATTCATGGATCTTGAGTTAGGACTCACGGAGCGGTACCCCTAACTTGCGCTCCCTGAGAGGGCATGTTATCCACCGCATACCGCCCAATCAACGTAGTCACCATTTTCACCTAACGGTGTTATCAATGACAGGCGCTCGAAGGTCCGGGGGAACATACACCGACGCCGTTGGCGAAAAGGCACCCGAGGTTGATCACTAGGCCAATGAACCCACCGACGTAAGTCGTCGTGAGGCCTGCAAGCGTGACAGAGATGGGCACGAGCACAAGCCCGGCTAGCCACACAGCACGGTCTTCAGGGATGCGTACACGGCCACTTTGTGCCTTTGCGCGCCGTTCCGCCACGGTGGAATAACGTTCTGAAAGTGAGAGTCCGACTGTGCAGGTGCCATGAGTAAGTTTTCCCGAGATGACATGAATCAGAAAGCATACCCAAGTCGCCAAATCCATATGGGAGGAAGAGTGCCCCGATCAGGCCTTCGCATCGAATTCCGTATTTGGCTCCCTTTGAGCAGAAAAAAGTCAGCGAGTGGTGGAGATACAGCCTCATGTGTAACGCACGATTGTGTATGCAATTGGAATGCATAAAACTATCCACCCGGGACGTAAATGAGTTACGAACAATGAAACATTTATCTAACGCACACACCACATTGTGTTACAGCTGCGAGTGTACTTGTGAGCGTCTGTAGAGGATGATATTGGTTTACGGTTCGTCCCCAATCGTGACAACTACGTACTACCGCCAAAATGGTGGGACTCCTCAAGAAAGCCCAACGGGATGGCTTCCTGATACCCCGTCTTTCGTCGAAGCCACGCGAGACCGGATCAGCCGTTTCGGGCAAGAAGGTAAGAAGTAACAAGGACTCTATCACGGCCCAAAAGCCTAGAAAGATCTGGAAACCCCGCCAGGATAGATACTGAGTTAGTAAACCTGGATGGATCCACGAGAGTCAATACATGTAAATGACGATATGGGAACGAGTCACCTCCAATAACTGGTGCGATTCCGGACCCGATTAATGAAGCCTATAGTAATACCACAGGTTAGTACCGTAAACACTAGAGGATGGTCAGCGGACGTACACCGCGAACAATACGCGAGGCCCTTTTCCGTTGTTTCGATGTGTACATGTCTTTCATGACCGCATTACCGAGCGAAAAGCTTCCGGAACAACCCAATGCTTGCACAAATTGCCAGAAAAGAAGTCTTGTCAGATTCGTGTCAGGCTCTGCAATGCTAAGACTGGCGAGAGCGACCAGAGGCATTCCTAGGAGGTACACGGGTCGTCGGCCGCCTTTCCAGAACAAACCAATGTTGGAAATAAATCACAAGATCGCTCAGCAGGACACGAGACCTACAAAATGGGGCGGATTCAGACCAGAGCATGCTTCCAAGGGAACTTGCGAGTAGGGATATACTAACGGCGAGACTAGAGACCCAGATCCAATGAGATACCAAGTAACAGATTAAATGACATACCTTACACTGGCGGGTGTCACATTGAGGTCCTGAGAAATCTGAGGTATCGACGGAATCAAGGGTATACCGACAAAGACTAGTTGACAAATGGTCTACACAGTGAGCGAAGGAAGATCGTATGTGGTAACATACCACAAAGGAGACGAACGGAAATAATAATCGCGAGAATCGCTCGCTTTTGATGGTGAGTGAAGCGACCGTAGATGTCCTCAGAGTTTATGTAGTAGACGTGCTGGGTGTTCGAGTTAGACGAAAACCAACAGGACAGGAAAGGGCTCACTTCCACAGACATGGTGGTAAGGACTTGCAGAGAAAAGATCAAGAACGTGCTCGCGCGTTGGCGTGAGGTACACCCGCGCGCAGACGGCCTGTCGGTTGGCTTCCTCACCAACAATTGAGCCACAAACAGTGACCTTTGTTGTTTTCTTTCATCCTTTGATCTACTGTAGCCGTACTGCCATATTTCTGAGGCTCGAACTTATGACCCTGTCTCTTTGTCTTGAGATCTGTGTCGCGTCTAGTTGTCACGTTGCTGGTGGAACGCGACTTCCCAGAGTGACGGCCTTCCGTATCAAGGCAACCGTGACGCGATCGGCAGCTTACATCATCCACGGTACCGCTATAGAAGTTTCGGATTGGATTCAACATCATAGGTATTCATGTAGACCGTCCGCTCGCATTTTGTTCCCGAGTCGACACCGGCCACTCTCTTTCACCATTTTTGATATATACACATGCACGATAAGCTGAAGTCATTCCTCGTCATTCTGCTTCCCGTGCCTCCCTAAGAAGATCAAAGGTCACTTCGCCTTCCCGCTTCACAGCGACGTAGTTTTCGGTCACGATGGCCGTGATTAGTTCTGCGGGGGTGACATCAAAACTGGGGTTATACACCGCGCCTGCGGTCTCGCCGACCGCACTGGGGGTGATGAGCACCTGTGCCTGAACTCTGTTTCCCGAAGCATCAAGGGATGCGGGATGGATAGCGCCGCGGACGAGACATGCCTCAAGTGGGGCTCGGTGTTCGATCGGGATCCTGTGGTGCGTGAGTTACATAGAACGGGGATGAGCCAGGGAACTCACTCTGATCCGTCGGCGATGGAGAGATCGACAGTGCTCGTGGGTGCGACGACAATGAACGCGATCTTGTGTCTCGCTGCTAATACGGCGGCGTTGTACGTCCCGATCTGGGGGATTTAAACGAATCAGACGGCGATGAGAGCCAAGCGTCGGACGAGAACCTTGTTCGCCGTATCCCCGTTTCTTGCGATACGATCCGCGCCGACGACTATGATGAATGAATACCCGTGCTTGTGCTCGCTTCTTGAGGAACGTACCGACAGCATGAATGGGCTTGTGCTGGAAGAGCGAACCAACCATGGTATCGCAGATCATGGTGGAAGGGATGCCAAGCGTGTGCAGCTCGAGGGAAGTCAGCCTACAAATGTGATCGAGTCAGTCGGGGCCAGACGTCAGGGGATATCACTCGCCGAGATCCTTGATGGTACGGGGCTGTTTGGGTATAATATGCCCTTTCGAGTTGACCTTGCTCGTGCAAGTACGTGATGAGTCCGAGCGCTGTGCCATAGCCCTGTTGACCAAGCCAACCTCAACACGGGGTTACGCAATGACCAGACCGACGTACCGATGTGGCGAGCGAACCCGTGTTGCAGACGGTAAGAACGTGGAGGTATTTTCCCGATCCTCCAATGCGTCTGTGCAACCAGTCGCCACCAAGCCTAGACATGGACATGTTTTGTGCCTTGTCCTCGCTCGCGATCAACCTGGCTTCGATGATGAGGCCTTGGGCAATCGCACGGGAAGCATCCACGTCGTGCTTTTGTTGATGTTCGATCGCATTGGATAAGAAGGCAGACAAGCGTCGGGTGGCTGCACCAAGGTTGACCGCGGTGGGCCTGGCAGTAAAGAGGTAGTCGAGCTGCGGGTTGATATGAGCCGAAAGCGTAGATGGGGAAGCGAGAAAGCTGGGAGTGGGCGTCTCTTTGAGTGCTCTCGACAGGGTGGTCGCGATCGCGAGTGATGCAAGGGATCCGATGGCGGGTGCACCCCGGATCTATGCCGGGGTCTCGTGAGCGCTGGCGATAAGACAATGAGATCGCCCGACCTTCATCGACTTGATGGCATCGTGCGCTTGTTCGATCGTGTTAATGTGTACATACTCGATGATATGTGGGAGTAGGAGCTGGTTGACGATGTCAATCTTGTCGTCGTCGAACAATCGGATCGATTTGAGCGCGTCCATGATTGCAGTGACGAAGCGAATTGCCACGTGGTTATCACTGCAACGGTACTCTCCTTAAAAGGAAAGCTCCAATTCGATCGATAATATCACATGCTCACAGGCGTGGGGTCGGGTCCCCTCGACTGCCTATAACACCGTTGCCCACCGACCACTCTCACCACACCCACAGACCATGATTGACCATCTCCTGGGTAGACCCAGTCCATCTTGGAAACGCGCACAGGTCCGTATTGTATCTACAACCCTGTCTCCGCTCATACCATGCCCAGGTCTTCCTCGTTCTTCTCTTCTGGCTCTGGCGACTTGCCTACGGAAACCCAGGCGCTCCACGCTTCCTGTGGCTGAGGAAATTAAACAGGAAACTCCGTACATCCGTCTCTCCATTCTCCGTTCCCCCCCTAATACACCCGACAGAACACTTCTCGCCATGGCAAATCATCGTGAGCACCCTCACCGCCGTGTATGCGCTCAAGAATCTTGACAAGATCTTGGGTCTTGGTTGTAAGCCCCACCATGTCTTTGTTTTCTAAAGCCATTATGAATCCATCCTTATCCTCTTGCCAGCCCCTGAGCCGTTGGCTCAACTCGTGAGTGCACCGCACGCCAACCTGTTGGGTCGTGCGTCCCTCATCCCCCCGTACAGTATTCGCCTTCGTATTATCGTGCCACTTGGATTGCAACAGGCCTTGATGTCGGCTTTGCGACCGCCATGTCCATTCGTCCGAAATGGCTCAAGGATATATGCTCCATCTTGTTCTCCGTTTATTACATCATTTACGCAAACGAAGCTGACGAAAAGGTTGGCAGCCTTTGGTCTTTGCGATCGCTTGCTCATCTAGTTTGCGGTCTAGCTTCGCCGATTCAGGGCTGTGCCGACCATTGAAATGTTCCGTGTCACTTGGGAGAAGACTACTAATCCATATGTAATCTATATCGTTTCTCCGAGGAGCCCCTGACGTGATGTTGACTTATTCCTGTCAGCTTCGATTGATCGCACAGACTCCCAGCATGTCACTCCATCGAAAGATCTTGTTGCCACGTCCTACTACTTCAACATACGACCGTCCAATTACAGTCCACATTTATTTTGCGCCACCTGCGCATCAGCTCCATAACACGACGGACCTCATCCTCGACTTCCCTGGCGGTGGCTTCGTCGCCATGTCACCGGATCACCACGATGAACGCCTGCGCAGTTGGGCCCTCAGAACCGGTAAACCGGTACTCTCCGTTGACTATGGAAAGGCTCCCGAATGTAATGGATTCGTTGTCGTTCATTAAACCGCGGGTTTATTCATGCCTTCTCTTCTCTAGACCCTTTCCCGTTCGCAATGGACGAGTGTTTCGATCTTTACCGACTTCTCGCGGAAACCTCCGGTAGATGCATTGGGATGTCTGGCGAGAAATTGAACGCCATCATGTCCGGGGATTCGGCGTAAGTCATCCAATCCTGCATGCTGACAACATCCCGTTCACACATGTGGGATCGGATCCACAGTGGCGCTACACTGGTCGTGGGTGTCATGGTCAAGATTCTGCAACACAATGCAGCCCTCTGTATGGGGGAGATCAAGCTGCCTGTACCATTGTCCCTTGTACTCAACTATGCCGCGCTGGACTTTAATTTTACCTCGTGGATGTCACCAGATAATCTGCAGGTCCTGCGAACGGAGCAATCCACAGGGGATCTGCCTGGCATGCGTGAGTTGGCATTGCAGAAGAATCATCTGCAACACGTTAGCCCTCTGAGCATGGTGGGAAACCACCACATGCGAACCAAGCGGTTGAAGAGGCATAGAAGCTGGAAAGACGCGCTGCAAGATCTAGTGGGAAGGTCGGAGGACCCACCATCAAAGCACCATCGACACGTGGACATGAAGCGCAAATCGTCTGTCAGGTCATTCGAAGCGCCGTACGACGAGAGCGAGTCCTGGGCAGACTCTGAGAGCGAAGAGGGAAACTCGAAGCCTGTGAGGGAGGAGGATCGATGCATCGAAGAGCGTGTACGGTTTGTATGTCCGGATACCTCCTCGGGCACGGATGGGCTGCACCCGATGCTTGAGAAGCAGCAGGAAGAGCTCTCAGTGGCTGTTACGCAAGCGAACCTCAAGGCCACCACGCTTGTCACCGGAAGTCATGACGGCAAGGGTATCGGTAAAAACCGCGAGCCTATTGGTACGAGACTGGCCATGACAAGCCGAACTGGGTACTTCCAAGACCGCATTGTTTCCCCCAGTATGGTAAGTTGAAAGTGATTGCGGTTCGTCATGATCGCTCATCCCCTGGGATAGATGCGTGCGATGGCGATTCTTTATATCGGGCCGCATCGAAACCCTGACTTTGCAACCGATTATTTCATTTCGCCTATATTGACGCCGTCATCGCTCTTGGCACAGTTCCCACCCTTGCTGATGCAGTGTGGTGAGAGGGATCCATTCGTGGACGACACGGTGATCTTTGCGGGACGGGTGCGGGAAGCCAAGAGGGCCCGGAAAGCCGAGCTGGACGTTGCACTGATGGGCAAGAGTACAACGTTTGGAGAAGGTCTGCGCATGACGGCCCAGTTGGACGACGGTGGTGACGAGGAGGTTGCTCGAATGATTGCCGAACGGGATCAGCTTGCACGTGAAACGGAGGATGATTGGGTGCAGATGGTGCTATTTTCTGACTGGAGCCATGGGTACTTGCAGATGATGACGTTGATGGGGGAGGCCAAGGCTGTGGTGGACGATCTGGCGGACTGGATCGAGGACGCGTTTGTACGGCATTCGGGTAAGGAGGCGCGGGCGAGCAAGGTGATGGAGAACGCAGAGTGGCGGGGGAAGAAGAAGAAAGCGTCGAGACGAAACTCGCCTCAGGCTGGACGGTCACCAACGAAGCGACCGGTGGCGTGCCCAGGGATGGAGGGCAACGGGAGTGGGCAGGTGGACGCGAGTCCGTTTGCGTCTGGGACGGAGACGGACGATTCTGGGATCACGTTTATAGCGCGAAAGCGGGGTGGGAGTGGTACGCCGATACTTGGGTCGCGTACGAGCAGCGAGGAGGGGGAGAGCGTGAGCAGTACGCCACGTGGAGTGAACGGCAAGACGGGGCAACGTATCACCGAGACGGAGCTGATGCGACGACGACGGTTGCTGGACGCACACATTTTTGAGTAGCCTATGGGAAGAATAATCCAAATTAGGATAACACAGGACGTGTGACGTGGATGGCGGTGCTGGTGTGAACACTGCTTTTCATGCTGAACAAGCAATCCTAATTTGGAAAGTGGGGCGGTGCTGCGGCGCTGCATGCTAATATAGACACAGCCACGTCGGTCGGTCGGATACAACGTCGAGCACGAGCACCAGTGAACCTGTCCGGCGCATCGTCCACGAGCTAGATCGAATTTAGTCTCGTATTATCCGTTATACCGGGCTGTGTTCCGGCTCATCCTCAAAAACAACCAAAGGTACGTCCTCGGTCTCCACTCATCTCCAAAAAGCACCCGGTCGTTCTCTCCAGAACGCTCATTAACTTTCTTAGCCCTGTCTATTTCACATCAGAAAGAAGCTCTCCCTTTCCCTCGCCTAAATAATAAAAAGGGCCCACACAAAGCCATGGACCTTGATCCCGCAACTCAAACACGGGTTCAGTGGCAAAATACAATCACACAGACACAGCAACCCCAGCCTGCCATTGACCCTGCAGTCAGCCACGAGTTCCAGTCCTATAACCATCACAACACCGACACCGACCATCTAGCCTACCCTCCCCAGCTGGCCAACATGCCGCAGCAGCAGTCGCCTCCTCAACCTCATCCCCAGCCGCCGCCACCCCCAGCCGCCTCCTTCCCCCCTGGCGCCGGTCCCAACGATCCCAACGAGCAGCACGCTCACTATCCACCCGGTCATGCTTACAGGCGCAGTCACAGCAACTCTCCCTTCCGCCATACCTCACACCCATCGCCCTACCCGATCCCCTCCACCCCACAAGGGCCGCTACCCCCGATGACGCAATCAGTCCCACCTCCTCAAGGCAACCCCGTCAAGCAGGAGACCGCCGCCGGCGCCGCTGCAGCTTACTATACGCCCACCGCTGCGGAGCTCTACAACCAAGCGCTCGCCTCGTCTTCCACAGTCACTGGTGGCGAGGGCGGATCGACTCACTATGCGTCTACAAGTGGTATACCGCGTCTTCCTCCGATTTTGCAAGTGGAAAAAAAGCAGGTGACGACCTCGGCGACCCAAGCTGCGAGCGCGAGTCGGAGGCGGAATGAGGCCAACTTTATGTGTCCTGTACCTGGCTGTGGGAGTACGTTTACGCGTCGGTTCAATTTGCGAGGTCCGTCTTTACTTTCGTTTCTCCGCGGACGATCGTTGACCTGGGTACCTAGGTCATTTGCGATCGCATACCGAGGAGCGCCCTTACGTATGTGAATATCCGGATTGTAAAAAGGGCTTTGCTAGGCAGCACGATTGCAAGTGAGTCCTTGTCCATCCGTCTTATCGCCCGATCCGTGGCATGGGCGCGTTCGGTGGGGTGTAGAATACTGATGATTCTCTTTTTTCTTGTGCAGACGGCACCAAGCACTGCATGCGACGCGGTCTCAGTCCAACATTTGCCAAGGGTGTCGCAAGACGTTTAGTCGTTTGGACGCACTCAACGTAAGTGATCATCATGAAGTGCTTCTAGCGCGTTGTAGCAGAGATCTCATCATACATCTTATTTGTTATGGGTCGTGGACATGACAGCGCCATCGTGAGTGTCCTCTCTCTTCTCTCGTGATGACGGTCGTGCACGCGTCAAGGGGGTGGTTATTATGAATGCGTGCTGACCCACATGTCTCTTTTGCAGTGCGATCGGAAGGTGGAGCCGAGTGTCGACAGGCGGTCGAGGCCTTGCAGCAAGCGCAAGCGCAAGCCCAGGCTCAGGTGCAAGGACAGATGCCAGTTCCCACGCATATCCAGGCACCTGTCCAGGTGGGTCCTGCACAAGGACCATCACATGGTCCTCCACCACAGGGTATGTCGGCGCCCAATGCACCGTTGTCGCCTCCGAGACCTGGTCCAAGTAACACGAAAATGATGCAAACCCCGCCAACGAGCTGATTTTGCAGGACATTGAGGACGAGGACATGACATAGATGCGAGTGACTCTCATCCCAATGGACGAACGGAACGCTTCATTCTTAGACTTGCGCTCCGCGCATGTTATGATTGTGTTTGTGTTGGATTCCCCCCTCTTCATATTTTTTTTTCTTTTTCATTCTTGTTACTGATTGATGTTGATGCGATTGTGTATGGATGTACGATTGTTTACGCGCGATTTTCTACTTCTGTGACCTTCCCTTGTGCTCTTTTTTTTTCGTTCAAAAACCTTTTTTTTGTATTCATTCTGACGGGGCATCCTTGACACCATCCATTCACCTTCATTTTGGAACGGGGCAAAAATTCCTGCGGGTCTAGTATAGATTAATGCTCCCTCATAATTGTACGAACAGCGCGTGTTTGTTTCTTTTTGCATTTTTCATCGGCGTGGCGTCGCTGTCAGGATCGTGTGAAAGTTTACTCGTGAAAATATATATCCACTGAAATAACGCGGGACTATCGGTGCCGGGTTGCCGGTGGAGCTGACTGCCGGAGTTACGGACGGACGGACGGACGAAGTTGGTCTACTCGAGTCTTTCTCTATCTCCTCTTTTTTTCTTTATCTCCCTTGAAGCTAGACGCGAGGTGTGTCGTCTCTGAAACTCGGCAGGCTCTCGTTTGGCATCGTGTCTGAATCCCGTTCATCGGTCCCCAAATCACTATAATCACTGTCAATTTCCACCACCACTGAACCCTCACGCGGGCATACAGAATGTCGCTCTCAATGCTTGTGGGTGGTGGCGCTGAATGCGGACCGTCGAATCCGTTGCAGAGCCTCACTAAGCAATTTGATCAGGATCGAGGGGTGCAGCAGGTGCGTTTCCCTCGACGTGGATCCCTGTGTTATTCATGCGCATCCTTTGCATTCATGTAGGACGTCGCGGGACCGTCGCGTGCCCATGTTCCGTTTGCTAACGAGGCAAGTCTCCCCTCATTCTCGTCCTTCCGTCTTGCATCTGACCGGGCTTATTCATCATCCGTCTCCGCTTTCCGTTTGCGGTGACATCCATCCCTATTTCCTGTTGTCGGACGTTATCCCTGCTTCTTGCTTCCATTTTGTCACTATTATCGATGTTCTTCGCATATACGTGGATGCTGACTGAATGACCACATGTACATACCCACCCCTGGTCCACCACCCCCTTCATTACCATTCACTCATTATCACCTCCTCTCCTTACTCATCAGTCGCATTTCCGAACCCAGCATGCCCAAATACCGGGCCTCCAACAAGAGGCGGCGCGGTTCTTTGGCAGTGCTGGACCGGCACTGCCACCGGTGCAGGTGGAGCCGAGGTCGACATCGATGGTGGGGATGGGGATGGGGTCAGGAATATTGACGACAATGCCGGCATTTGACGTGGCCGGCTTGCGCGACGCGTTACCTGCTGCCGGATTATCTGCTGCTGGTGGTGGCGTTGGGGTTACTGGTATGGGTAAAAGTATGGATATGGGTGGTGCCGGTGGTGTTGGTGCCGTTACCGCGACTGCGGCAGGTTCAGCATGGGCTGCTGATTTCCTTGCACGTCAGCCGGAAAGGATCCAAGCGCAGATGTCCACACCCGCGACGGTGCAGGCTGCCGTTCCGGCAACACGGATGGACCAGGTGCAGCATCCGAGTGCCATAGGAGGCATGCAAGGTGCGCCTTCTCGTGTTCGCCTTCGTGCGTTCATTGCGTGCTTGTAACTGAATTGGTTCGTTCATCTTTCCCTTTTGTTTTGTTTTATTTCCGCGCCCCGTGCCTATTCTTCTCTCGTCATTTTCCTTCACGTTCGTCTTGGCGTCTGTCAAGGTGGTTCCATCCCGTGGAGCCCGGTGCATGCAGGGTATGCAATGAATATGATGGGCGGTATGGCGAACGCGATGGTCGTACCTGTGCAACGGCATGTCGTACAAAGCGATCGTAAGTCCCCCTTGCAACATGCCTAATTACGCTGACCCGTCGGCTCAGAACTGTCCTGGGACAGGGAGTTTCAATCCCAAGCGTCCATGTTGAACGCCACCGCCGTGCCTACTGTGCCTGAGGTGGTGCCGGCACAAGAACAGTCCCAACGACCGTTGGACGGCCAGGGTGCTGCGGTTACCGACGATATGGCCCGGATTGCTGGGCTGGTGATGGACTCTGTCAAACACGAGCAGAACCCCAAGTTCCAGAAGAGCCAATTTATGAACCTCATGCGTCAATTACGAGACGGTGAGATGACGGTCGGAGAGGACGACATCGTGCCGAAAACACAAGCTACCGCAGACGTGAAAGGCAAAGGACGTGCAGACATGACCGGCTTCTCCCAATCACCGTCACAAGTAAATATCCGGTCGTCGTATCAGGGTGGAGAGGAGGTGGGTGAGGCGTCCGTGCCACAAGTGGAGAACCCCCACGAGGCATATTTCCGTCAGGACAATGCTGAATTCACCGAGTACTGGAATGCGCATTACACGGGTCCGGCTGCACGCACAACGTCTGCCCAGGATAGGGGCAACACCGAGTGGGATCGGTTGCAACGTGATTGGGACGCGTTCGAGGCGACGACGACGGGTGTCAAGCCGGTTGCAAATTATCAGTTCCAGACAAATAATCCATACGCGCTCGGCGAGTCGTCAAGGACGCGGCATCACGATGTACACATGTCACACGCACAAGAGGTATATGAGGTAGGTCTACGTCCTTTATCACCCCCTCATTCATTTCTGTGGAGCGTGCTGGCGCGGAGGAACGCCGCCACACACCAACGAAGTTATATATATTCGGAGGGAACGGCATGATTGATGCTTGTTTACTGATCTTTTTTTTTGCCTTGTTGGATCGGTAGAATGTTCTCGAGCTGGAAGCTGCTGTGCAGGGAGATCCGACCAATGCAGCCGCGTGGTTTGAGCTTGGTGTGAAACAACAAGAAAACGAACGTGAGGCAAAGGCCATTCAAGCGCTCGAACGCGCCGTCGAGCTTGACCCGTCCCACCTACCTACCTGGCTGGCCCTTTCGGTGTCGTACACCAACGAGGGCAATCGCCTTGAGACGTGCTATGCGATTCGACAGTGGATGAAGCGCAACCGCAAGTACGAAGCTGTCGTGTCTACGATGGATGCGGTGATGCGAGGCGGTCGGTTGGAAGACTTGATCAGCGTACTCATTCAGATGGCTCGGTCCAGGGATCAGGGGCAGGAAGGCAGTGGGGTGGATGCGGACGTGCAGGTCGCATTGGCGGTGTTGTTGAACGTGGCCGAGGTACGTGGGCATTTTTTAGGGGGGCGTCGGATGACGGTAATCTTTCATTCCTCTAAACCTTGTTGCCTCGCTAGGACTATCCTAAAGCGGTGGATTGCTTTGTCGCAGCCTTGGCGGTTCGACCGGACGTACGTGTTTTTTTTATTACAAAAAATAATGTTCATGTGTGCATGGGGATTTTTCTAATGCGCTTGCCTGCCCTTTCCCCTGTTCTCCTTTAGGACTGGTTGTTGTATAACCGTGTTGGGGCGACGATGGCTAACAGTGGGCGGGCTGCGGAAGCACTGCAATATTATCATCGGGCGCTTGAATTGAACCCTGGTTACATTCGCGCGAGGTGTGTTATCTCTATTTTTTTTTTCTTCATTGATCATCTTACGGTTGACCCCACAGATTTAATCTCGGCATATCGTGTATTAACCTTCGGGTGAGTTTGTTGTGTCACGTTTGTCCCGCTTTCCCCTCGTTCCGCTTTCCCGATCCTTCCCGAGCTAACGGCAAACGCGGTTCTTTGTGCCCGGTATTACAGTATTACGATGAAGCTGCATCGCATATCCTCGACGCGCTCGTCCTTCAAGATAACGACGGTATCGCGGACAACACCGGATTCAACGACGCACGTGGGGTGACCTCGTCAGCGCTCTGGGAGAGTCTGAAGACGACGAGTTTGCACATCCAGCGAGCCGAGCTAGCGGCGTTGTGTGATCGGCGGGATTTGAATGGTGTGTTGAATTCTCGTTTTGGTAACGCGTTGGACTGATGGCGTGTTGTGTGTAGGGTTTAGGAAGGCGTTTTATGGCATGGAATAGGATGGACGGTACACATTGACTAGAAAATAGGCTGCGAATGGATGTTGCCGACACATGTCAAACAACACGTGTGAGGAAAAGCAATCTTCATGATGGATTTGGAGGCTGTGATGGAATGGATCCTATGATGGCGTCTGACCTCCGCTCCGGGCCTAGAAGTACGTGTCGTAAGTGACAGCACCTAAAAAAAGCGAGAAGGTGGTACACCGTGTAGACTAGCTCCAGGGCTGTGATTGGAGGGATCTCGCACTATCCAGTGTCGGCTCCCCGGACTCTGAAGGACAAGAAGACAGGAGGAATGGTGGAGTGACGACATCTACGGCACGTATGCGGTGCGCTTTGGAAGGAGTGTAAATTGGGAGGCGGTTCGCGTACGTACCTATGTACCAATCAGCGTCCAAGAACTTGCGCTTCCGCCTCCCTCATGATGTCATTTCGGGCCGGCCCGTTAGTGTGGCCGTGTCGTGACACCTTGTTCTTTTTTTTGGGCGAGTGCGAAGGTAGTGCGGACGCGAGTGCAAGATTTGCGCTACATCGCGATTGCATCGGGGTATCGTTATTCACAGGCTTGAAAGACGAGAAGTCGACGAAAAAGACGGCGACGGGTGGATCAACTGCTTCGCCAACACGTGTTCGTGATACAGCTGTATTTCCTGAAATGCAATGTACCCTGCCTTGATTGCATGTGGAAGAGAAAGATAGTTCAAGGAACAAAGACATGATGCAGAGAAACTAGTAACAGCTTGGGCCAGAAGAACCATAATAAAAGTTGAATGATAGTGAATAGAAGACATGATCAATCAGTTGGCACTATATCCATGAATCACCACAGATATTTCTTCCCATTGTCCTCATTGATTCATAGGTTATAGGTTATACCCAGTGAAAACTAGCTATGTTTAGGCATATCTAGGGGTAATATCTTATATACTTACTGATATTTGTTCTACTATATCTGTATGAGTCTGATCAAGTATGATATACATCTAGACTACTTATATAGTTGTCTGAAATTAGATAACAATATGTTCTATATACTTTGTAAGCTTGTTGAAATGAAAAAGCCAACTAGTGACTTAGAGAAGGGAAGATACAGAGTAAAGGGCTCAGGGTTGACTTTAGGAGTCTACACCATCAAGTTACTTTGACTGAGGAATCGTCCTCAGCAAAGTGACTTGGTTTATATATTCATGACTTATGTTTGTACATGTATGGATGTACTTCTATAAATGTATTTTTAAGGAATTGTACCATAAGAGCATAATGTGCCATTAGGCGATAAATATAGTATGAGGGATGTGTGTGCATCAAGAGTCTTCAGAACCAGTAAAGGCAGTACCTTCTAAAATGGAAAAGAAGAGGGAATGGAGATTAAATACTTGTGTGTCTGACACTTCTGATGTCTCAGTGTCAATTGTGTTACGAATCCATAAAAGTCTTGAGGACTTAGAAGTTTTCTTTCGCTTTCCGCTGATATAAACAAGGTCATGTGACTAACCCTGTGACACATCACATGATGATGAAGATCACCTGATCTAGATGAGACTGAATCCTTCGTGACAAAGTGTCACACCCTTGGGCACCATTAGCCCGTTCCCTCCTTCCTTATATGTGGGGCACTGCCTTTTAATCTCTATCCTGTGCAACAAGCACCAACACCAGAAGTCATGACCTACATGAGTATTTAATCTCCATCTACTTCTCTTCCATTACAGAAGGCACTGCCTTATTGGCTCCAAAGACCCTTGATGCATGATGCATCCTCATGTTATACTTATCACCCAATGGCACATTATGCTCACATGGTATGATTTATAGAAATATGTTTATAGTAGTCATGCCACAACATGTACACACATACCCTATGAATATATAAACCAGGCTGCTTTGCTGAGGACGATTCCTCAGTCAAAGTAACTTGGTGGTGCAGACCTTTTAAAGCCCCTGAGTCCTTTACTTGATTTTTATCCTCAAGTCACTGAGTGGCTTTTTCGTTTCACTTTACTTTGACTACCAACTTCACCGTCAATAAGAACATCCTCACTGAAGGCCCACCCAGAAGACGCTGCAACCATTGGACAATTAAAGAATGCCCTCCTCACACTTCTCCATCTCTTCCACCCCTCCCACAGACCTCTTCCCAGAGGAACCCCTCTCTCTCGACCAAGAAGTCGAAGTGTCCTATGAAAAGTTCAAAAGGGATGCCGACCTCTTCATCTAACAAATCGATGACCTTGTGTATCAAGCACAAAGAAGACAGCACTTGAACAAAAAAGCCCTCAACTTCTTTGAGGAAATCCAAGGCCCGTATCTGTTGCTGGAAACAGAGTATCTAGTAACCCTAGCTGAAGAGAAAGGCTTGGAACTTCATGGGTTGATGGATCTACTAGATACATACAGTGGGGATCGCACATGTTGTCTGAATGAGTTGAGGGAAGGACGACACCTAGAACCCTCAGGAGGGAAAAGAGACAGATCGGAGATAGAAGTACAGATGGACAAAGGCCCGATAAAGAAGTGGGCAAGGAGACAGTACCCATACACTTCCAAAGCGAGATCCGACCCTCACTCCCCCCTCCATGCTTCATACTTACTAAAGAAGGCCAAGAAGTAAGGCCTTGGGTTAGAAAGAGACCGAAAGAAGTCCCTCACGTATCACTACAGAGATAGCCACCCCCCAATATAATCTACTCCCCTCATCATGTCATACAAAGAACAGTTCGAAACCCTCAGGAACCAGATGCAGGCAATGGTCAAGGAGATGAACCTCCAAGCCCAGGCATTAAGAAAGATACAGGCAGAGAGAGACCAGACACAGCAAACACTAGCTATAACCTTAGGATCAATGAGCGCTCTGATAGGCAGGAGTAAGATAGAAGCATTCAAAGACCCAGGAGAATACGATGGGTCAAAAGCAAAATTCAACGAATGGTGGATCAAGATGAGATCCTGGCTTCGATCAAACCCATTCTTCTTGTTCAAAGTGAAGTACAACGACGGGACAGATAAGATAAATCCGATCACCAGAGAATAAGAATATGATATAAAGCTAGTAGAAGGGATGAGAGCAGTACTCTCACACCTAAAAGGGCAGAAAGGAGGCCCTTGGGCACAATCAGAGTTAGAGAAACTCCTAGAAGGATGAACAATGTTCAAAGACTGGGCCGAGTTCAAAATAGAATTCGAAAGACTAATGAAACCCATGTTGCACTGAGATTGGGCCATGGTAAACATCACCAAACTCCGGCAAGGGTGGGACAACATAGATATGTTCCTCACCAAATGGCAGACTGCCAACAATCGGGCCAACTGAAACAGACAGACTCCTTCTTCTTCTAAGGACGGTGGTTAAGCGTTGGCCCTTTGGATGGATAGCCTATCAAAGGCATAGGATGCTTATTCAGCAAGAGGTGAGGGGAAAACTGAGTCTGACTGGTAGAGCACTGGCTGTGCGGGTGAGATCTAAGTAAACAAGACTGGGGTTTTGCCAGTCGAGCTACTCGGCTATATATATGCAAGAATACATGGCTGTGTCTATCCTAATCAAGCAGGGCCTTATCTAGGCTGTGTGTGAGAAGCAATACATAAGAGCATCAGAAAAGTCCATCAGAAAACATAGCCGAGATCAGGGTAATGAAAGAAGCATGGGTTACATGAGTCATAAGAATGGAAGTGATGGAGATGAACGTGAGAACATAATTGGCAGTGCTGACCAATATAGATGGATGAGATCTGTATCTTAGATCAGATCTTCCTTACATCAGTGAGAGCACGGGAAAAGGAAAAAGAAAAAGAGAAATGACTAAGTCCTTTCAATTGTGTGATTATCTGATAAGATATCACAGATTGCTGAGATAAGATAAGATAATGTCTGGCTTGTCAAAAGCATAGTGGTTTGGGTTGTGCATCTATACTGGTTCTTGCCATTGCTTCTAGGTCTGAAGCATGAAAGTAACGAGCCATTACACCATACCCCTTCTGAACTCGAGATTCCAGATTGAGCCTTGGAACTTTGAAGGATACTGCACTGCAGCGTGTTTCGTAAGGGTTAAATAGACCAAACTTATCATAGAAGGTTTCTCACATGTCAAGGTGGCGATTCTTTTCATGAAAGTGGGCAAGGACGTCCACAGCATGGGTAAGATTCTTCTTTGGTTCCCATGTGTGATCTTCTTCTCTGTATCCTGCCCAGTGCACTAGATATTCTCAACCGTTGCGGCGCTTCCGTGCATCTACAATGAAGTCCACTTCAAATTCTTCTTCCTGATCGTCGGTGGTCAAGACAGGTCCTGGTTCTTTCACAGGCTGCTCTTCGAGTCGTTCCTTATAGGGTTTAACTCGTGACACATTGATGACGGGATGGATTCTCATCAAGAGAGGGAGTCGTAGTTTAATGGCGTTGTGGCTGATTAGTTCTGTGATAGAGAACGGACCCAGCCATTTCTCAGATAGCTTCTTTGACTGCCTGGTGAGGTGAAGATTTTCGGTGGCCAGCAATACTTGATCTCCAATCTGGTATTCAGGCACATTGCTTCTATATTTATCCGCTTGGAGAACCATATGCTTTTGTGCTTTTTCAAGGTTAGCAGTGGTTTCATTAAGCATTTCTTCTATCCACTGTGCAAGGTTGTCTGCAGCGGGGGCTTTGGAAGTTCTGGGTTCTATTCCCATATGGGGGATGTAGGTTCTGGTAACTTCGAAAGAAGACTTCAGAGTCGAGGCTTGTCTTTTCGCATTGTAGCTGAATTGTGTGATAGGTAGCCAATCCGACCAATCTTCTTGGTGGTCACATATGAATAACTGCAGATACTGTTGTAGGTCTCAGTTGATTCTTTCTGTCTGACCGTCTGTTTGGGGGTGTGCTGCCATGGAAAGCCGAGGGCGTATTCTAAGATGAGCACAGAGATCCTTCATAACTTGCACAGCAAATTGGGGTCCTTGATCTGAGATGATGGATCTAGGGATTCTATGGTTCGTCCAGACCTTTGTGAGGTATAGTTTGGCAGTTTTCAGTGCCGTGATTTCCTTCTTACAGGGGACGAACTCCACTTCTTTGGAGAACCTATCTACTACCATGAGGATGGAGTCGTAAGTCGACGAAACTGGTAAGTCGGTGATGAAGTCGGCTGATACATCTTCCCATGGTATGTGCGGGAGTTCTAAAGGCTGGAGTTTGCCGGCTGGCGGCTGATTCCCTGTCTTCATCTTTTGGCATGTGTGGCATCTAGCCACGTAGTCTTTGATAAGTGCTGTCATGCCAGGTCAATAATAATGCCGCTTGACTAGCTCTATTGTTTTCTCGTTCCCAGGGTGTCCTGCTACTGGGGTATCGTGATGGAGGGTGATGAGGTCCATCTGATCTTCTGTGGGAACATATATCTGAAACAGAAAAGCCTATCAAAGACTCTTAGCAAGAAGGTGGAGGGACTGAGTTCAGGTACTCGGAGCGACCAGTACAAGTCAACTGTCAAGTTACTCAAACTGAGGAATTACCCTCAGTCGAGCAACTCTTTATATATTGAGAGCATAGTGTGTACATGTTTGTGCATAGTTTCTATAAATGTATTTTCTAGGAATCGTACCATATGAGCATAATCTGCTATTGGGCGATAAGTATAACATGTGGATGCAACATGCATCAAGGGTCTTTGGAACCAATAAGGCAGTGCCTTCTGTAATGGAAGAGAAGAGGACGGAGATTAAATACTCATGTATGTTGTTACTTCTGATGCCTGGCCTGGTGGTAAGGGCGGAAATGAAAAAGGGCAGTGCCCTGCATATAAGGAAAGTAGAAACGGGCTAATGGTGCCCAAGGGTGCGACACTTTGTCACGAAGGGTTCGGTCTCTTCTAGATCATGTGATCTTCATCATCATGTGATGCGTCACGAGGTTAGTCACGTGACCTGGCTTATGTCATTCAAGAGTGAGAAAACGTCTAAGTCCAGTGGACTTTGTTGGATTTGTAATAATATCTTCCCATCCTTCATAAAGAGTCCATCTTCTGACAGCTGCCCTTTGTCTTCTTCAATTTTGTACTTCTGATTCTTTGAGGGCGAGCATGTGGTTTCAGATTCTGTCCTTTATATTATCCCCATCATCTCTTATCTGCATTGAGCGGATTTTATCCAGGGTCATCAAGGTTATACCTTGATTATCTTCTTCTATACCAATCATGTGGTCAGCTCTTCTTGACAATGCGTCTGCTTTAGCCATTTGGGTTCCTGGTTTGTGGACCCAGGTATAGTTGAATCTGGAAAGATATTGCAACCATTGCGCTTGTCTTCAGTTCAAGTTCTGTTTTTCCATGAACTGAAACGAAAACAGAACAGAACCTTATGAACTCCTATCCACTGAAGGACCAGAGCAAAGGGCAAGTGGTGGCGACTGTCTAAGTCTACCAGTGAAGAGGGGAACTGAGTAGCGGCCTTGTAAGTCTG
>JBBPTS010000107.1:3203-36747 GCA_038094235.1 Fistulinella staudtii | reverse complement strand
AATTTAGCATTATACTCAAGAACGGTATCTTAGTACTAACAATACAGCGTTGAGCAACGAACGAAAAACAGACTTCCGAGGCTGTCCATATGAAATGAAGGTATAATGATTAATGAGGGTGTGATCCAGATATAACTTAGACGTGGCTGTCGCGTGTCGCGTCGGTATTCAGAGAATCAGGTATCCAAGAGGGTAAAAGCAGAGCGCGACGAGAGGTTGTAATGCTGATACTTACTATACATTGACGCAACATGCACGTGAGAGGGAGGAAAAAGGAAGATGAGGGACGAATCAGAGTATAGTGAAATAGACGGATGCGCGATCAATCCAAAAAGGCGAGTTCACTCAATCTGCGACTCTCCACATCTTTGATGTCCTTGGTCTCCCAAAGGATGCTTGCTGGGCTGTGGATAGTTGGACTTACGGCTGTTCTCGGTCCCTGAATGGTAGCCAAGTGGGAACTCGTTGGCGTAGGGGGAACATCCGCTGTAGAAAGCGAACTCGAACTGTGCAACCGGATGCTTCCCGCTATCGAACGTCGGAGATTGCTGAGAGAACGGGACCCTGCTTTGGATAAAGAAGACCCCACAGGTCTGCGTGATCGCTCACTTGATCTGCGTAAAGTACGTGGGAGGGTGTTTTCCTTTTCCAAGACAGGAGAGTCGGGCGTTGATCCTGGGTGTGACGAAAAGGTGCATGACACAGGGCTCTCTATGAAAGCCCTGGGTGGGGAATCATTATCGGACACGGTGATCCTAAGGTTGGTGGGTGACAGCGGAGGAACGGATGACAACTCCGAGGGCTCCTCGAGTAAGACCTCGAGGTTTGATGCGGTGGACAATGGGGGACAGGTGCTGCACGTTGAAAGTCTGCCTATAGGGCCCAGATCCATCGAGCCCTCGCCAGATCGACGCGAGGAATCAGCGATGGAGGATGAAGAGGACGCGCCAGTGGAATAGGCACGAGACCTCGTTTCCTGTAGGTACGGGGGCATTGGCGGGCGCCATTCCGAGTCATGGCGCCGAGGGTCTCGATTCATCGCAAACCAACTTGCCCTAAGGCGCTCGGCTTCGCTTAACCCATCAGAGGACGCGCGCGTCGGTGTGGAGAAAGAGCGGAGACGTGCGTCCGCCTCGCGTTCCTGTTCGCTTAAATCTTTGCAGGGCGGAAGAAGACCGCGCTCTCTTAGGGCAGCCTCCCGCTGGCCCTTGGAGATCAAAGCGTTGGGGAGTGGTGGGGCCAACGCGGTCTTGGATCTGGGGGAGTGACGATTGCGCGTCTGTGATTCCACATGATCTGGCAACGTCTGGGCTGACTGTCTGGGAGGGAGAGTTTGACCGGACTTGGAAGGAAGGGAAAGCTTGAGCTTCGACGTGACACGCCGCATTAAGGTTGGCTTGGACAAAGGGTGGAGCGACGTATCGATAGGACATGTGACGCTGTGAGAATAGATCAGAATGGAGATGCCGTGCCGGGGTAAGAGTTAGTGGAAAGGAGGACACAAAAGGGCATGACGAGATGAACGTGTGGTAAAAGGAGGTGATGGGAACGACGCATGACCATAACGTACGTTTGAATCGGACCGGACCTTTTATGTTTATTTGGGGAAGGCTGGGGACGGGGCTGGGGGACCTTGTCCAAGGAGGGGACGAGGTCGGTGCTGTCGGTGCTGTTCTCTGAACCGTCGTGTGACAGCTTGGCGACATCTGGGACAGCGAGGAGATGGTCAGCGGACTTGCGACTGCTTCTCGAGGTGACGATGTGGAGGACGCGGGGTTTGTCACGCTCCGGGGAGGACTCGTCGGTGTCGTCCTCGGTGTCGGGACGGGTGGGGTCCGGGATGGGTGCTGAACGGAGGCGGAAGCGACGGAAGGGTCCGAAAGTCATGGCGGAAAGAGGCCCTTTGGATGAGCAGGGATGGGGGGGGGAGATGGGCAGGTTATGACCAGGTTATATATAAATATGGAGGGGACTACTGTGACCGAGAGTAGAATAACCGAAAACCGACAAAACGGCGACGGAATGGATCCTGGATCAGAAATTTAAAACCCTCCCTCGAATCCCACATGGAGGCTGACCAGCGAACACCGCTGGTGCCAGCGAGGAGGACAAATGAATTGATCTCGTGAAACCCCCCTCGTTCGACCCCCGCAGATCCGTTTCGGATCCAAGGCAGTCGGGTGACCCTCGGATGGATGGCGTGGGTGTTGACAGCCGTCCTCGTGTCTCATGTCCGCTCTCACAGAATTCGACATCCTCAAAGCGTCTCACAGGTAAAGCAGACGAGTGTCATTCCTTCGCACGCTGAGTCGTATTCAGGTTCCTCCGCGACGACGCAGAGTCAGACGCCAACACGCCCTGGAACGACCAGCTTGCAAAAAAGTACTACGACAGCCTCTATCGTGAGTTTGCCATCTGCGATCTCAAGCACTTCAAGTCGGGCAACGTACGTCCTTGCACCACCTCCTGACGAGCCTGACGGTCAACCTCGCCCAGTTTGCTCTTCGCTGGCGCACCGAAACAGAGGTGCTCGATGGCACTGGCGACACCTCGTGCGCGAACACCCGCTGCCAGCATCATCGTTCCGCTTCTCCCCCCGATCTCTCGACCCTCGAACTCCCCTTTGCTTACGAAGAGCACGGAGAGCACAAGGAAGCGCTCGTCAAAGTCGTGCTATGTCCGAAATGTGTGCGCAAGTTGATGTGGAAACGAAGACATACCAAACGTGACGGCAAGGCTACAGGAAATGTGGCGGAGCCAAGTAGGAGACCCTTGCGAGAGAGACGCTCGCGATCGCGGTCTCCACGTCGACGGGGAGAACATACCCTAGTGTAATAAATGTGTTGCAATAAGAGATAGTCTCCTCCATTTCAAAGTCCGTTCGTCACCATGACCGTGCCATCGACGCCAGTCCAGCCAGTAGAACGCCAGGACATTCACGAGTCATGTCGCACAATCGAAACTCTCCTGACAACCCTGAACGACTACTGCGAGACCGCAGCTGCCTTTGCCGCAGTTCAGAAAAAACTGTCAAAGGCCCTCAAGGACGCCGCAGGTCTCAAGACGAATGCCCAGTTTGCCGGTGAGCCCACCGCCGCGTTGCGACACCCATCATTTTCGATGACCCTATCAGCCAACGCTTTCAGCACAAGCTCGCTTGTGCTCGAAGCCTTGGCAGACATCCACAGCAAGTGTGCAAAGATTGTTGACAAGGAATCCACCAGCGTCGGTTCAGACGTCAAAAAGTGGTTCAAGAAACTCGCGGTCAGTGTCCCTCGTTCACGTTTTCAGCACGGACCTACATCCGTTGCAGAAAGAGGAAAAGGCGCACGATGAGCGCATGAACGCGTCCAATACTCGCATAAAGCAAGCCGGTCAATCACGTCCCTTCCCAGTCGGGCTTCTCTGATCGTACACCTAGGCCAAGCGTATGAAAAAAAGTCCAAAAAAGGGGCCAAGGATGCAGGCGACGAACACGCTCGCTACATCCATTTACTCAGCGTCATTGGTCCCGAAATGTCCCAAGAGAAATTGTAAGTCTCCGCCACCTACTCCAATCCCTGACGTGAGGGATCACCTCGGTTCACTCAGCAACCATGCTGTCCATGTGACCCATCAACATACCCTGGTAACGTTTAATGTCGCCGCAACTCTCTCTCGCGTGGCAGATGCTGAATGGACACGCACTTGTGAATGTATGCGTCGCATCTCTCCTACCATCGGATCACTTGGAGAATGGCGCTCCCTTTGTGAAGGCGCATGGACTGGTCCTCTTCCCGACGACCTACCAGAAGTGTCTTCCGAAACCTTATCTACTCAGGCGCCACCCAATCAGGCCGTGTCGGAATGGGGTCAGACCGACCCGTCAACGCCCCTCCGCCGATCTCTTCCTGTCCCCCCTGTCAGTGGCCATAGCCCAGGATCGGTATCTGCACCCGCGGCATCCTCACTCGATCCTCCGCGTTCACCGTTCAGCACGGCTGGCCAAAATCAAGGCTCTATCAATTCGATCACCACGCTCTCTGCGTTCCCTTTCCCACCTACCCACTTTCCCGTACCACTGGCCATGAACGAAGCGGAATTGCACCGACAACAGATTCAGCTCCGAGGTCTCCAGCCCACACATTCTCGCGCGGGTAGCCCAAATCTCACTCCATCACAGGCTGTCCTTGCTCCGCCTGCCCCTATCATCACTGATTCTCCCAAACAGATGGTTGCTGCGGACGTGTCAGAACCTCGTGTTCTGGAATTTTCCAGGCCTTCGCATCCTTCACAGACCCCATCAGTGTCTCAGTGGTCTCCCACAGATGCTCCACCTAGTACGGAACCTTTAACCACGCCACCCGTGGCCAAGGAAGTTCTCAAACCGGTGGCGGGGGATTCAAAGAACCCCAGACGCCCTTCGTTGATCGCTCGGGTGCCCCCTCCCTTGGACAAGTTCGTGAGACCCACATCACCATTCAAGCGAGCAGAGAAGTCATCAACTGAGAAGGAATTTGGACTCCACGCAGACGGCACCCAAAACGCGTTCAAAAGTCACAGCGTCGACACTGCGAAGAAGCACGTGGAACGGGCCGACTCGACGCGTAGCACGGGAAGCAACGTCGCAGCGTTGCGCAACCGATACACACGCACGGTTCGTCTATTTCGTTCGGTCCCGTAGTCGATTTTTATTTACACTCACGGTCCTTTTTTTCTTCTTTAAACAATTAGGCTGAAACATCGTCACAGGCACCCAAGGACGTTCCTCGGTTACCGATGAGCGTCGTTGAGATTGCATCTCGGTATGTTCCTTTGGAGGAACCCATGTCCCCACGGCGAGCCGTATCTCCCATCGTGGATTGGGTCTCACCCGATAACCCTTCCCGTGCACCCACGCGGGATCTGCCAGCCGATGAGAATGAGATACAGAGACGAAAGCAGGAGTTGGCCGAGTTGGTGAACAAGGAGAGAGAGTACGATCTCCGACAGCGGGAACGCGAGCTCAATCAACGGACACGCGATTTCGAGCGCGATCGGCTCCAGTTCCTTAGCTCGCGTTCGCCAGATATGGCGAGCACCAGCGCGACGGATGGACCCAGGGGCCCTCGAAACAGTCCCTTTCAACACAAGCGTGGGTCGCGGAGCGTCACACACTTGAACCTTCCTTCGACGACGAGCAGCTTAGGCAGCTCGGCGCCTTCGTCGTCATCGATGACACTCACGCGGCCCAGTACATCGCATGCACCCACGAATGCTACGGCGGTGCGTCTGCCCATATTGCCACAAAAGGACCACGCGCCCTTTTGTGGCTGCGACACATGTTCGGTAGCCAAGTACAAGACGACGGACGCGTCGCCGTCGCCACGCGATCTCCGTCCGCCTGAACCACCTATCCTGCTGCGAACCGAGCGCCCCAAAGGGTGGATACGCCGACTGAGCATGCCGTCGGTCAACGTGGCGTTTTCGCTCGATGCCAAGAAGAATGCGAGCGCGGTCAGTTTGAAGGCGGGGTTCCCATTACCTGGCGAGAGCGGACGGCTGCGAAAGCAAAGTTTCGAGCAGGGGATCGGCCACCGCAGCCTGACAGGCCTTGGGCGGTGACGCCTTGAACGGTGATGTGGATAATCTACATATTACGTGCATGGATTTTCGCTTTGATACCTCTCCTGGTTTCACGGTATTTTTGTCTATTGGTGATACCCCAACATTTCCAAGTATCTATCGTTACTTGCTCACGACCCCGTTGACGACGATCTTATGACCTGTAATGGATTCAACGTCATGTTTTGAATACAGGGAATGTGTCTTGAACCCGCCAAGTATTTCAACCGCAGGTACTCCATTTCCAAATACTCTGGCATCGCATTCAAAAGCCAAGTCCATCTCCTTTCCATCTATTCTGCAGCATGGTCCGAAAGTGCACCGTGATGTATTCCCAATAGGTTGGATACCATCCAGCGCTTTCCCAATCGACTATCCCACCACATCATCTCTCCGAACCAAAATACTGAAGTAGCCACATGTGAACTCTAGGGCTGAAGTTGGCTGGTTTTACGGGCCCATCAAATCGCCTGGTTCTGGCCACGTTAAGAGGTGAAACCCCTGGATCGTTTCAAGCAATCCAGCACACGCGTCTTTGATGCCAGCGTGTGCATCGAATCGTAGGTCAAACTGTCGCCCACCAAGTTTGGAATGCCAAGGCTTGGCGCGGGGAGCCGTCTCATATTTTCAGCTGGCTCGTCCTTGACGCTCTTGCCACCCGAACGCAACCAGTGACTTGCCCTTGATCCGTTCCATCAGGATACGGTTGTACCCTTTGTGGAAAAGTGTGCAATTGACCTTTGGGGCGGGAGTAGACGTATGTTTGGCGATGAATCAAAGGGTGATAGTTTAGGAGTGCTGTTCCAGATCTTGGAACAGGACACGGCCACGGTGTGGACAAAAGTGCTTCGCCATATTGATGGGTGCCAGCAAGGCGAGTCGGCGGGGAGCGGTGTTTCCGATATTCATCGGGCCTGAATAGGTTTCCCTGTCAGAGTGACAACTCATCTTTAGTTCCCAAGTTGTCTGTACACCTGACCGCACCTTTCCTGGGTAGTCATTTTTATTTGAAGCCGAGGGAGCTGATAGACGGTAGTTCAAGTCCTCGGCTGACGTGAAGCACAAACTGATATTGCAACTTCCCAAGTACCATGTACGACTACAATGACCAGAACGGAAACCAGAGAAGCGATAGAAAGAAAAACGGGTCTCAGACACACATTGGAAACATACAAACTCCTGCGCGATCGCAGGTCCTCGGAGACGCCAGCTCCAACATCTGTACCACCATCCGTCATCACCCTCTTCGTCATCCCTCTACTTCTTCTTTTTCTTCTTGCTTGTGGTTCCACTATTCTTCTTGTTTTCCTTTTCCTTGGTCTTCTTCGCGGGCTGGGTCCAAGCGTCATCCTGTTCGCCTTCATCACCCGGTGGGTCCGTTGGGTTGTCTGTTGCAGATTGAGGCTCCGTAGCCAAAGCCAACTCGTCCGCTATCCCAGTAACAACAGACGCCGCGGGTATCAGCACTGGCGCTCCTCCTTCGGGAACGGCGGGAGGGGCAGTAACAGCTGCCTCTGCCTCTACTTCGACTTCACCGTCGCCCTGCACCAGCACTGGCGCCCCGTTGTTCTTGTCCGGAAGCGGTGGTGGCTGTTCCTCCCCCCCATCGGGACGGGAAAGAAGAGAGAAACCATCTCCCTCGCCTCCTGGCGTCTCCAGCTCGTCAAGTTCAAACGCACGACTGTCACCTGCACCGGGACCGGGGCCGAAACCAAACACCGAGTCCCCAACATTGTCAAAGACACTGTTGCTGAGTGACTTGCGTGAATCACCGCCGCTACCAATGCCACCGAAACCGAAACTGCTGATACCGATACCGTTTCCACCGCCACTACCGCCGCCAAAAATGGAGCCCATGGTACCACTCATGTTGCCAAGGGCTTTGGAAATGGATGAGGTTTTGGGCGCCCACCCGCCATCACTGAACCCAAACGAGAGGGACTTGCGTGACTCGGACGTGTCCTGGGTCGTGGTAATCTCCCTCGTCGTGGCGGACTCATCTCCCCAAGCCCACCCGTCGTTAGCCTGCGTGTCAGCGTGTCCGGCCAGGGCAGCGTCGGACGCGCCAAACACGCCCAGTGTGCCGCTTGTTTCTGTTTCTGTTATGGCCGCAGCCGCAGCTTGGCTCAGTTCGGTGCTTTCAAACATCTCCTGATTCTCTGTCGCAGTCGTCGACTCGATCCTATGGACCTCTTCCGTGACCTCTGTTTTAGTTTCGACCGTCGAAGTAACCACTTCAGTTGTCTCAAGAGTGAGCTGGTCAGGGGGTACGCTGTCTGCAGGGGTATGTCCTGGAGCTGGATCTTCATAATGCGCAAGGTTCGGCACCTCCAGGGCGAGAGGACCAGGTACGATAAGCGGTAGTGGTTCTTCCCCAGGGTCTAAAGAGAATGCGTCCTGTGCTTCGCCCAAGGCCAGGGCAGGCGTGGTCGGTTCAGGATCGCGTGGCGTGAGCCTCGACGGCGGGAACTCGCTCCGGGGCGTTGTTGGCCCCACGGACCGTGTCGCGGACGGGAAGGGAGATGCGGCAGGAGTGACTGCCTTGGACTGGGATCCCCAGACAGAATTGAGCGTGTTAGCGAGTTGTCCTGGACTCTTACCGACAGTCGTGTCGGCAAGGTCGATGGGCGAGTTTTTGGCGCCAGTGTGCTTGGGTGTCTTGCCTTTCTTGCCCTTGATTGGGGGAGCGGGAGGGGACACAGCAGCGGCCGCTTCTGCAGCTGCGATCCTCTCTCGCTCGGCCTTTTCGACCAGCTCAATCCTCTCTTGTTCGATTCTCACCGCTTCGATGCGTTCTCTCTCGATCCTTTCAACCCTCTCCCTCTCAACCCGCTCGATCCTTTCGGTCCTCTCACGTTCGACTCGTTCAACTCTTTCGGTCTCAATTCTCTCTCTTTCTACTCTTTCGACCCTCTCCCTTTCAACTCTCTCGATCCTCTCCTGTTCGATCCGTTCGATCCGTTCGACCCTCTGTCTCTCGACCCTTGTCCTTTCAGCCTTGTCTCTCTCCAGTCTTTCGATTCTTTCCTTTTCAATCCTCTCTCTTTCGATCCTCTCACGCTCTAGCCGCTCTCGTTCAGCGACAACCCGTTCCCGCTCAGCCCTATCTCTCTCAGCCATCGCTCGCTCCCTCTCTGCTGCACGCTCCCTCTCCACCATCGCCTCCCTTGCACGCCTGTCCTCCTTGTCCGAACGCGACTGCGAGGCATATGCACTCGAGTGCTTAGACGCGCTCGAGACCTTGCGGTCCCTTTCGACGTGACTCACAGACGAGGAGACGCGGGACGCCGAGCTCGAAGTACGTTCGACCTCGCGGGAACGTTCTGAGTAGATGGATTGGGATTGGTGTTGTTGCTGGTGTTGTTGAGGTTGAGGCTGCGGCGGAGGCGGGTGTGGTTGTGGTTGTGGCGGCGGCGGGGGTTGTAATTGGCCTTGAGCCTGATGATAGGACTGGGTTCGGGAATGCATGGACGACGAGGAGACTGAACGTGTCTGGCTGACGCTGACCGCGTCCACGAACGTTGCCGCCTCGAGTCGACCTCCCTGTGGAGTCTTGGCCCCCGATCCGATCGAGTCTTGCGAGTGAGTACGGGAGGGGGCGACTGAAGCTGGGCGGGATGGGGCGCGTGACACGGAACGCGAGGGTCCAAAGTCATCTTCCGAGTAGGTATCCACTTCGTCTTCATCCGCACGATGACCGCTCTCGCTGTACACGATGGACGCCGGGCCGCTACGCGAAAAAGAAATGATGTCAGCACTCGATCATGGAAGCGCCATGTGGCAAAACACTGACTACTTGGTTCTTCCCTACAAACGAGATGAAACGCGTTCATATCGATCTGGGTTATTAAAAAATACGCACGTTGTCGTTCCATTTGATCCGCGCTTTGAACTCTGTCAGACCAAAGTGGATTTCGACGCTAAATACGATGGTCCAGTACGTCTTGCCATTTCTACCCGACTTTGGTTCGGCACTTCCACTGAGTGGGGATAGGTCCGCGCGGACGACGCAGAGCGTGGAGTAGTCCTCTGGGGACAGGATTAGCCTGTATGACAAACGTTCACCTGGAATATACCGTGATGTCGAAGGATCCACGGAGGAATAGTATCGCCGCCGCGATAGCACCATATTTCCACTTCAAACACAGAAAGTGTGGACAGGTTGGTCAGTTCGGTGCAATATTTGCGTGAGAAGACGGTCGATTCTTTGACTTTCACACCCTGTGATGTTCGGGGCGGTGAATAAGAGTATGAGTTTGAGTGACGTGGTAAGACATACTCTTGCTAGAATGCAGTCGAACGCGTCTGGAAGGAGCTGGGGCCCTGAGGGGAGCTCGCAGAGGCGCTCTTTTCGACCCACGTGTTCAGGATCATTAGGATCAAATTCGCGCAGGTACTCCACGCCGTACATGAACCTGGACACTCTTGCCGAGACATGGTGATCGCAATAAAAGCCCAGGGCGCCGTCCGCCACAGCTTTAGAACTAGAAAAAGAAAGCCATTCAGCCACGACCCAGATATGAAATCGGAGTGGCGGAGGGAGTGATTCACGTTTGATTGTCTGGCCGGCTGACGGTGATCTTCATGTGTGCGACGCGTTCTTGGAGCTGAGAGAAGAGCCAGGGGCTGGCAGCGAATCCTCCCACTAGCCACACGGACTACCAAGCGTTGAGTGCGGACGTCCAGTCGGCGCGTGCAAATGCCTACCTTGATCATGCCCTGAGAGGCCACGACCTGCGTTTTGATCGACGTTACAGCGGCTTGGATAGAGGGCTCGAACAGCTCCGCAACTTCCGCGCTAGATCATTTTTAATTCAGGATACATTGGCGCAAAATGGAAGGTGGCGTACCCTGTGAGCTTGAGGGACCCACCGCGTATACCGACGGGGATATCCTTGTCGAGCGGGGAGCCAAAAGGGACCCACTGAATATCGTTCTTATCGCGGAATAATCGTTTGGTAGTTTCATCGAACCGTTTGGTGATGTGATCGATAGAGTCGGGTGTTCCATATTTGGAACTCTTGAGTTTCTCTGGGGGAGGGTGAACCTCCTGAGAGACACATGTGATGTGACATACCTGCGAGAAACTCTCTGGCTCTGCGGCTCACAAAGACCGATCCTGCGAAAATGCCTGCGGAGTGTTCAATTTAGCCATCTATAAATGGCTTGCTGAGGCATTGGAACTGACAATCTGGTGGGGCGACTTCCTCGATAACGAGCGGATTTGTGCCACGGACGGCGTAGGAGCTGATATCGAGGGTGCCACCGCCTGCGTCGGCCACAAGGAAGCCGTGCTTGGAGGGATTCTAGGGGGAAAGGAATGAACGGAACAGGGAAGGGAGAGCCAGAGGACGTACGGACAGGACGTCAGCGGCCAGTCCGCTCTGAACGCACGCGTGGAGACTCGCTTCGCCTTCCGTGACAAACCGGATCCGAGCACGACCTTCGTCCGTGTCTAAAATTAAGCCGCCATAGACAGCTGCGCGACGCATCTTTGTTTGCTGAGCACCCTCCCATCCATTTGGATGGCTGAGGACGAATTCGATGGTGTGCTCGACCGCTTGCCAGAGTGCTTTTCCATTTGCATGGGTATCGATGATGAAGCTGCGTGTACAGCAAAAGAGGTAGCGGAGAAAGTCGCCAAAGACGTCGACGGCGGATTTGTGGCGGGGAAGGGGACTGAGCCGCATTCCGTTCATGCTGAGCTTCATGGCCTTTGGACGGAGACGCAGTTTGAATCTGCGGGAGGTGTGATGGATGGATCGGAGGGGGGGCAAGCGACGTACAGTTCCGCTTTGATCCAACCGTCGTCCTCTGCTTGGGATGCGACGGAGGCGTTATCTGCCTCTGCGCCAGCACACATGACGTTTCCCTCTCTGTCATAATAGAGAATGGATGGGATCTTGCTGTTTCCCGCAACGTGCTCCTGACCGGGAAATCTACCCTGGGCGATGGGGAACAATAAGCTGGGTGACAGAGGTGGACCCACCGAGTGACACCATGGATCTTGGGTATTTCACCTGGTTCGAGGATGGCGTAGGACACACCGCTAAAGGTAGTGCCAACGTCGAGGGCGACGACGAGGGAGCGCGTTGCACCCGTGTAGGGTTTGCGCATGTCCGAGGCCGACTTGATCATGGTTGTAGATCAAGAGACGACCAAAAGGAGTCGTCCATGAGGCAGCTGGCCTTATAATAATTTGGATTGATCAGTGATAATCGTCGGTGTTCGCTTTTATCCGCGTCCCCAGGCTGCCATGCTCCCTGTCGCCAACTTCCATCTCAGAGACCTGTACGAGACGACTGTCGAGTTCTTTACCCTTCGTAACCACCCATTGGCACGTACAACACACAGCGACGACAACGACGACTCGGACAACGAGCACATCCCACTCACCCCCCGCGACCTCTCCCCCGTACCCGACCCCATCGACAGACTCCAGAAGGAGTGCGCAGACCTCCGCGTCAAGTTGCATGCGGCCCAGCGTTCTCATTGTCCCCGTGCCTGTTCTTGTCGCTCCATCGGTGCATCCGCCGCCGCCTGCACTCTCTACACCATGCGACGCGAACACGACATCACAAAGTCCGAACTGCATCGCTCCCAGGTCGACCTTGCTCGCCTAGAGGAGCGTTGCAAGCTCCTTGAAAGGTGTCTCAAGGACACAAAGGACATGCTCAGGACACGCGAGGTCGAAGTCGACACCCTCAGAAAGGACCGCGACAAGCTCATCCTCGACCGCCACTCCCTCGAGCGCCGCGCCTCCATGACCTTTGATCGGCGCCGCAGCCAGGACCTCGTCCGCCGTCGCTCCAACTCATCCCAGTCCATGCTATCCCACCAAATTCGGCTCAGCGCAGACTGGTCCGAGCATCACGACCTCGACTCGACCTCACAGCACAGCGGCCCACGTCGCGCCAGTCCCTCTGCCGACACCATGTCCACCGTCTCCGAAGAAGAACGCGCACAGGCAAAGAGCATGGAGACCTTTCTCACAAAGACGGACCTCTGGTCTGGCGCCCAGGTCATCCAGGCGGTTCAGGACCTCAACTCGGAGATCCTGCAGTTCGCAGCCTCTGCCGTCGAGCTCTGCGTCTTTGCGAAGCAGCGTCCCACACAGCCCAAAATATCACAGACCCAAAACGACGTCGCACTGCGTTTGGGCGCTTCCCTTACACGCGCCCTATTCACTCGGGACCATTCCCAGGATCCGATGCTGGTCCAAATGGCGTTGCAGGGCTGCATTGCGTACTGCATTTCTCGTGCCCTCTCTTCCTTTTGCATTGGTTACCAATCCAAAGCCAACATCACGTTGACCCAACTTTATACCCACATGTTCCAGTCCGGTGCGTGTTCCCTGTCCGATTGCTCCACCCTTTCGTAATTCATTCGGCCATAGAACCACAGCCGACATCGTCCCGATGGAGAGCACTGGCCCACAACCATATCCACGGATTGCACCCGGAACTGGCAGACTATGCTATCAATGAAATGATGGAAACCATCTTTCGCTGGACATTTGATCTCTTCCTCATCTGTGGCAATAGCCAGCCGAATCCATCGTTTCGTGAAACGTTCCGCACGCGTTTCAGTTCCCAAGTCAGGTGCATCTCTAAATCCGCATGTCGGATAGCACACATCATCCGGGAGGAGATTATGTCGACCAACTTTGAGATCGTTGGGGCGGAGAGCGGGCGGGCGTTTGACACGCAGGAGATGGCGGATGCGTTCGAGGACTATGGGGCGTCCAAGGGGACAGTGTTGTGCACGACGGAGCTGGGTCTCCGGTGCTCGACGCACAAGGCTCCCGCGGAACCCGAGGCACCGCAAGGGGAGAATATCGAACGGCGATTGTTACTTCGACCCAAGGTGATCCTCGAGTCGGCGGTGGACATGCTTGACCAACGTCCTTGACCAAACGCCACACTTTTCCTTTCAAGACTGTCCATGCTATTGAAACACTCCTCACGTTTTTACTTTTTTTTTTTTTTTGTCACTCATTATTGTACTTTTTTTCATATCACGCCACGCCACGTCACGGACATTCCATCATGCAGATCCTATTTGTGTTAATTATCGGGTGTTGTAACTCTTTTTACGGATACCCGGGATTGGAAACCATTCAGCTCGCCAATTGTTTACTAGATCAATCAGCATTTTAGATCTCGGTCGTGGTCTGAATGACTGCGCATGGATCAAGCATGCTGGAATGGCAGTGGGCACGAGGCGAGGAACGATCACTTGCCTGTTTAGGAAGGACTAGGAGCGAAACGACCATGAGCACAAAAAAACGTCCTCGAACACCGACGCTGCCAACGACCCTCCGAAAACACAGTACCGTCATTCCATCTCTCACTTTGAGTGCGTGACTTATTCAGAGTACAGACGATCGTGTAAAGCGCACGCGGAAGAGCCAGTTCTCGCGCAAGGATGCACGAAAGCAGGACAGACTCGATCGTAAACAGCGTAGGGCAGCTCATTTCGCGATAGGAAACCATGAAAAACGAACGACGGAAGAAGAACGCGTCGACGATCCCGACGCGAAACGGAGACGGATCATGCCCATAAAAGATAGCCACCAGCCTTCTAAATTGACCCCCCTCAAACCAGAACCCACTGCGCTCGAGAAACTCGTTTCTCAGACAAACCCCAATGCCCAAAGATACGCACCACGAATTCCGCGGTCCCGGGAAGAGGCCGAAGAAGACGTTTACATTGCGTACTTGGAGGCCAAGCTGGGCTATGCCAACGGGGCTAAGCGGAGGAACGGGGACGAGGCCGACGGACTGGGTGGTGGGTGCACTGCGCTGAGAAATGCGTGGTCGCTGACATGCGTGCGTAGATCTGCTCGACTTTGCCAATGGGCTCGAAGTGTCCCTCTTGAATGTGCCTGATCGATCGGACACGGGTTCGGATGTCGCCTCCTTGGAGGACTTGGATGATCGAAATGTGTCTAGCGAGGGAAAGCCCTTTGAGCTGGATAATGCATCCATTGGTGAGGACGACCCAGCCAAGGAAGTTGAAAATGAGGAATCGCACACTGAAGATGAATGGACTGGTTTTTGTGTGGGCGATGGTGAACTATCTCAACAAGATTCGGCTACCGAGGTCATGCAGTCCAACGAATTCGCTTCACAACCGTCTGATTCTATAGGACGACATTTCCCGTCCGGACTGAGGAAGGAATCAGCCGGAGCTGGAGGAGAGGAGGCTGTAAAACTCACCCGTCAGCTCAAGGGTCTAATCAATCGGTACGTTGAGCCACAATCCCGTTTGACGTCATCTCACGCTGCCGTATTTAGAATGAGCGAACAAAACATGTTGACAGTGTTAAATGACATTGAGGAAGTTTACCGCAAGCATCGTCGACACGGTTGGTACTTTGTTCGCAGAACCGTACCCTACTCATTGCTTTGTAGACGTGACGTCCACCTTGACTACCCTCATCATCAATAGCATTTCTTCTCATGCGATGCTCCTCGATTCATTTGTCGCCCTACATGCAGCGTTTATCTCTAGCCTCCATCGGTTGATCGGTGTCGAGTTTGGTGCGATGAATTACTACCGAGTATTTCGACCTACCAGTCTGATTCGTCCTCCTAGCTGCCTTTGTTGTCCAAAACATCATATCAGTCTACGAACGTCACCTTTGTGATTACGAAACTGATATTCCCGACACAGTTCCCCTATCTGACGAGCGGGGAAAAGAATGCTCCAATCTCATCGTTCTCTTGTCAGAGTTGTACAACTTTCAAGTGATCTCTTGCATCCTCTTGTACGACGTCGTCAAGGATCTGCTTGGGAAAACACTCACCGAACTCCGCGTCGAGCTGTTGCTGAAAATCTTGCGTAGTGAGCAAAGGCGCTGGATGTTCGCTCTGTTTGTTCACGTCGACAGATTCTGGCCAGCAACTTCGGCAAGATGATCCTTCCGCGCTCAAGGAGATTGTCACACTCGCGCAATCGAGCATTTCGAGCCAAGGGGACAGCCTGAGGTTACCTTTTTTTCTGTACCACCGACTGTTGCGCGTTGACACGGTGCCAGTTCACGTACCAAGTTTATGATCGAGACGCTCACGAACCTCAAAAACAACAAGGTTAAAAAGAGTGCGACACAACATCAGGGCGGTGACGCCGTCGAACGAATGAAAAAGTTCTTGTCGGGCCTTGGCAAGAAGCGCCATGGTGAGCCCTGTCGC
The DNA here is from genome assembly GCA_038094235.1 of Fistulinella staudtii. Taxonomy (NCBI): domain Eukaryota; kingdom Fungi; phylum Basidiomycota; class Agaricomycetes; order Boletales; family Boletaceae; genus Fistulinella; species Fistulinella staudtii. The sequence continues at coordinate 20,968 of JBBPTS010000107.1, read as the reverse complement.
ATTCACTCTTGCTTATAACTCATAGGAACCTCAAGTGCAAGCATACGAGCCACTCCGTGCGTCGTTGCAGGACCTACGTGTCGCAGAGACCAAAGGTAAATGGTGGTTGGTCGGTGCTGCCTGGGGAGGCGACCCGCTCGTCGACCGGCAGCACGACGCTCCCGCAAAGCAAAATGAGATCCGTGCCGAAGACGTCAATAACACGATGCTCGTTAAGCTGGCACGAAAACAAGGCATGAACACGGACATTCGTCGGAGTATTTTCGTCGTCTTGATGAGCAGCGACGTACGCCATGTCCCCGTTCTGTCAATTTGTCTTACAGAGCTCACCTTTAGGACTATCTGGACGCTTGCGAACGATTGGCACAACTCAATTTGTCCGAGGTGCAACAACGCGAGATTGTTCGTGTCCTCTTGCACTGCTGCGGCAACGTACGTTGCGCTTTCTCTCCCTTTTTATGTATACCATGTTGAAGCACCACGACAGGAAAAAACGTATAACCCCTATTACACCCTTGTGTGTCAGCACCTCTGCCAACGATCGCATGCCCACAAGATCACGCTCCAATTCTGCCTCTGGGACTTTCTCCGCGACTTGGGCGAGAAGAGCGTGGGTGGCGCTGAAGTGATCAAGCACCTCCGAGACGGCGCGCAGTTTGAGCTCAAGCGCATCTCCTCGACGCGGGTGAACAACGTCGCCAAGGCGTATGGATGGTGGATCGCCAAGGACTGTTGTTCGATCACAGTGTTGAAGGTGAGGGCTTTGGCGAACGCGACGGGTCATTGATTCTGATCTACCCTAGCCTGTCGACTTTACGATTCTGAAATCACAAACGAGGGGATTCCTCCGAGAGATGTTTATACAAATATTTGTGGCGAGTCAGGCGTCGTCGCCAGCATTGACGGACGACGTGAATGAGCACGCGTCGCGTAATCGGGGAGCGGTTGAAGATATCTTTGTCAAGGCGACCAAGATGGAAAATTTAGGTCTCGGACTGACATTTTTCCTCTCACATACGTTTAAAGGAGAGAAGGGGTTGGTTCAATGGGCAAGTACGTTAGTCAAGCAGATGTTGCAGACAAGCATGAACGAGATTCCGAGACTATAATGTGTGGTTTGCGTTCCCGCTCGGTAGATTGCCACGACCACGAATATCAATCTCAATTCATGGAGGCCCGAAAGATACATTTATAGTAAAATATAATACGTGCGCCTCAGGTAGGTTAAGCAGACTGCTTCCGGAATGCAATCGTTGCATACGAGCTGCCACTTTTCCCTCCAAAAGAAAACGTTTTGTACGGGACGCTTGCCCTGTAGGACATAAGACATCCGCCAGCACCACTGAGGTCTAGTTGCACCCACTTATATTCAAGGCTGCTCCCTTTCGAGGCAATTTCCTTTATCAGTTCCTCCTCGGTGAAATTACACGCTGTACGGGTGGTCAACGCAGGATTACGATGATCAATAACCTGTGCTCACAAGTGATAAGGAAATGGCCTCCAGGCCTCAACAGCGTCACCACACGCGGCACATACCTCTCGAGCGGCGCGATCCCATTCTCGTCCTTGTCCATGAGCGACATCGCATCGTAGGTCCCCTTGTCCAAAATGAGATCCCACGCATCCGCATGCCCACTCTCCCCATTCGGCGATGGCACCGGCGATCCAGCGTCTAAAAAGTCACACACGGCAAACGTGATGCGTTCATATGCGCGCAGATGGGGATGTGTGTGCGTGTGTGTGTCGGTATCAGCCTCGGGCACCTTGCGTTGTCTGGCGATGGCGCTCGCGAGGTCGACCGACCCTTGGCTGTAATCGATGCCGACGAGATGGGCAGCATCGTAGCCGACGTCGACCATGGCGAAGAGGAGATGACCGTTGCCGGTGCCGATATCAAGGATGTTGGGAGAGTGCCTCTGAAGGACGTGGGTCCTAGCCCATTCGACCATTTTCCCTACGGGTTCTTCGCCGAACCTGTTAGATGTATATGACAGGATAAGAGAGACAACTAGGCATGTTTCGAATACCTACCATATCTCGCCTTCAAGCCCACTTTCTCGAAAGTTGGTGAGATCTTGAGAGTACCGTTGATCCCAGCTGTTTGGACAGCAATTATGCTTTTGGAGCACGACCAAGATAAATGAGACGACTTACTGTTCCTTCGTTCCAAGCAGCGAAGCATCAAAATCCACCGTGGTCATTGTAACAGACAAAACGAGATACTACTCCGTTAGGATGGTCTTCTTGGCGCATGTGAGGATCCCTTTGCCTTGCCACTACTGGCCATTGAATTCTCGTCCTTGTTCGCGGGGTGTTCTGTATAAAGTAGACTCACTACCATCCTCTGTTTGAATACTTCCTGCCCGGGTTTCTGGCGTGAGCTGTTGGAAGAGACTCTGGACGGTGTGAGCGGGATGATGATTCTATTACTGTTACGCGTAAGAAAGAAAGGTGCAACAAGGTATGGGCGAGGTACGCTACGTACACTACCTAGCCTCTAACGTGCCCCTATGACCGCTAAAAGTCGTGAGTGTTGGCGGAACACTGGAGTACATGACTGGAGATTTGAGGTGCGACTCAGTCGAAACAGTCGCCTATTAAATATCAAACCGCTCACCAGAATAAGTGATAAAGTTGGAGGAAATAAAAATGACGCAATGTCATCGTCTCCCGTCAGTCTTCTCAAGCAAGTCTTTTGCCTCGTTGATTTTGCTAGCAAGATAAGGGGAACCACCTCGGTCGGGATGGTTCGCTAACATGATATGACGGTGAGCATCCTTGAGTTTGTTACGGAGCATAGGTCCATCTCTGCATCACTGAATTAAAAAAATGGAGAAGAGGACTCGACAAACGACGCACTTTATGCCGAGAATAGCGATGGCCTCTTTGCGATCCATTTTGGCTTTGAAGCCTCCCTTTACCCATTGGTCTGCTGCACCTTTGCCAATGACACCGCTGCGAATAAGGTGTCTGCCTACGAGCGCAGCTGTCACAGCACCGAGACCAACGATGACGGGGGTTGCCATACTCTTCACAAGTCCAAGGTCAGCGCAGGAGAGGTGCTAGACTAGGCACGTGACCCTACAAGTACGGCCACGTTCCTTCAAAGCTTCAATGTTACAACGTCGACTTTGTTGCTTGCTTTTTTTGCAAGCAACGACGGGTCACCATATCAACTTGCAGACAATCCCCATCCTTGTCACTTGTAGTGTGGATCCCTGCCAGCAAGATGATCGCAACGGGTCTCATTATCATGATGATTCACATCCAGTACTTGCTGTAGAGTGCGCCCACACTCTTCTTTATCCAGACAAGTTCAGACTGCGCGCCAATCTGTGGTGGCCAATGTAATAAAGCGTCCCCTTTGACCGTACGCGTTTCCCATCCCATCTATCTTCGCTCTCATGTCATTCAGAATCAAACAGAATCTATTCACTAAAAATTCCACCTCCTTTACAGTTGTCACTTGCAACGACGATACCTTGGAGAAATGCCATCTCCAAGACTTATCGAATACCTCAAATGGTACTCTTGGTGTCTTCGCCGCTTTCGACGAAAAATGCAGACTCTCCTCTATCGCCTTTTCGACGCTTTCGCGAGTACTCGTTGTGAAAATATCCACAGGTCGTATATTCAAGCCCAGAGAAGAACAGCAGCACGTTGCTAGGAGCAGAAGTCTCCTTCAAGATCATCTTCTCCTCAATCCAAAGTTTCAGAAATATACATTTCAGATGGACCAGCTTGCTGCCGCGTTATATTTGGATCTGTCTATCCGCATTAGTGATGCGGTGGATATGTTGTCTGTGACTACAGGTAGTAGGCACTCTTTCGAAGCGCTGATGAGTGCCATGGGTGGCGAGGCGGAATTGCAGAAGGAGAATGTCAAATCGCTATTTTTCGATCTCTCGGAGTCGTCCGCGATTGATGCCATGACTAAACTGGCGTTGAAAGCATGGGCTGCCTACCAAGCTGCGACCCTTCCTCACATGTCTTCGCGATTCGCATCTCTTCCTAGGATCAATACAAGGGTTTTGCAGAGAACAGTATGGTGTTTACTCTCCTTTTTGCACTGCTTATTGACATGCAACAAAATTTAGCATGTGGTTACCATTGCCAACATTTCCCGTAACGCAGACCGCCTGGAGGCTCTGAAGCCCCTCACCGTGAAGAACGATGTGATTGATGACTTCACCACAAAGAAAGGTACTATTAAACTTCGTTGCGATCGCTTCCCCACGCGCATCAAAAGATCAACGAACCAGGTTTGCCACCATTTACTCCACGTGTCCAGCTCAATATGAGTATGACATAGGTTATCGAAATCAAAGTGGAGGGAAACAGTGCTACGAGCCAGGTGACTGGCCGGACCCGCCGTGTCAATGGCCGGACCGTCAATATCAGGATCAATGGCCCCGTTCATGGAAATAAGATCCGCTCAGTTACGACGATCGGAAAAGAGGATCCCACCTGCGCCGAATCTGGTCGCCAAGCAATTGTACTCGAGACTTTGCAAAATCAGTCGAATATCTTTTCGAATCCCTTTTTCCGGGCTTTATGGCTTTTGAATGAGCGTCCCGAATGGCGCGCGTTCAAGGAACTGAAGGGATCACCTTCTGTGCACTTTTCTCGCACACTCAATCCATCGCAGCATAAAGCTGTTCGGAAAATATTGTCCGATAGGGACAATGATCGGGTGGTTGTGATCCAGGGCCCTCCTGGAACGGGCAAGACGACGGTTATTGCAGCCTCCGTGATAAGCTTTGACCATGTCAGGTCTATGATGGGAATTTGGGTGGCTGCCCAATCCAACGTCGCAGTGAAGAATATCGCTGAAAAATTCATCAAAGAGGGCTTTGATAAGTTCAAACTCCTCGTATCCAAAGACTTTCATTATGATTGGTACGTCGCCACATCCTGCTTTTGACATTGTTCTGAAAAGCTACAGGCATGAACATCTATACGAGAAACTGCAACCGTGTCTAATTCGATCAGATCGCATCGGCAAGTCCATCGTTGAAGCAAGCAGGATGCTACTGGATTGTAAGGTAATCCTGTGCACGTTGAGCATGCTTTCCAATCCCAATATTGGCGTGTTTTTCAAAATTGTTCCTGTGGAGATGATAATATTGGATGAAGCCAGTCAAATAGAATGTGGCGATTATCTTCCCGTATTCCACAGTTTCCATTCTACGCTTTCAAAGCTTGTGTTTATTGGTGACGATAAACAATGTGAGCTTTGTCTGTCGGCACGCATTCCGTCGAGGTGCTGACACCTGGCACAGTACCGCCATATGGTCAAGAAGATATACCAGAACTTCGAAGTGTTTTTGAATTCCCGCATCTCCGGAGACGTGCAGTATTTCTTGATACACAATGTTTGTCCCTTCACATCAAACACTTGACTTTCTTTTTGACGAAAGTGCTTCTTAGATCGTATGCCTCACATAATTGGCAGATTCATTTCGCGGAACGTTTATGATTGCAAGCTTCATACTCAACATGAATCTGTGAGCGCCAATGCATGTCGCCTGGTTGACGTGGATAGAGGCCGAGAAGGTAAAATGGGTCACAGTTGGATCGTAAGACCAATGTTTCTACCACGTTGAGCTCTTGCTGAACTATTTGACAAGAACCGCGAAGAAGTTCGTGTCGTGGTGAAGCTCGCTGGCGAATTTCAATCGGAAAAACTGAACTTCCGAATCGTAACGCCATATGACGCCCAAAGATCTCTCATAGAAAACCATCTCAAATCCAGCCGCTTGGAGTGGTGCGACAAGGTATTTAACGTCGATTCTTTCCAAGGTTCGTTCCCCAGGAGCAAGCGTCGACAGAAGATGACTTTTGTTCGTAGGGAACGAAGCTGATCACATTATCATCTCGGTCGTTCGCTCCGAAAGGCCTGGGTTTCTAGGAAACCAGCGTCGCACGAACGTGATGTTGACGCGCTGTAAGAAAAGTATGATCATCTGTTCAAGTCGTAGCTTTCTCTTGGGCCAAGGATCCAAGACACTTGTGGGCAAGCTGGCCAGGTCGCTCGACGATGCGAACTGGGTAAGCGGAAATGATGTTGTTCGTGGTAGAGCTCGTTTGTTCGCATAGAGACCATGCACGATTATATGAATCAATAGACTGGTCTTGTCGGGCTGTCTTTTGGCCGGATTTCAGGCAGGACTGAGCCGGTCTGGCTCGACTCTGGTTGATGAACGCACTGCAAGTGTCACAAATTTAGAAATTAGAATGCCGGTTTGAACGCCTTGCAACGTGGTTGGGCCATCGATCGTGCCTTGTTCGTCGGTGGCACAACTCGCTCTTTGACCATCGTTCTCTCCTCTTTCTTCTCAAAGAAACTTTCTCTAATCACTAGAAAATGTCTTCTACCACTCGCACCATTTATCAGAACCTTATCGACACTGGCAACGATGGGAGGCTGGAGATCACTCTGATCAAGATGTCCAGCCTCAACGAGGATCATGGTGACCTGCGCACCCTCGTCGAGCGCAACGAAGGTCGTCCCCTCGGTCTCTCTGGAGCGTACCTGCCCAACGGGACCCTCCAGGCCCTCGCCATCGCCGACGCCACCTCTATCATCCTTATCGACTTCGCCGGTGACAAGAACAACGGACGCGGCGCTAACTCTTCAAACTCATCTTTGACCACTTTAGGGCGCGAGTATCTGTGCAATCAGGTCTTGGGACGTGCCTGTGGCTTTCTCTACGCGTTCGATATGGGTCCACTCGCACTCGGTCTGTGGCAGAGCCACGATATCCGTATCAAACAGGCGATCGACCTTCAGTCTGCTGGTTCGCCCAAGACCCGCGCGCCGTACGCCACAATCCAGTTTGCTACCGGTAACACCGACACAACCAAGAAAGGCAACATTAACCGCGCCTTCGAACTGTTTCTCTGCAAGGATCCGAACGAGGCCGGCGCGACGTCAATTACTACCCCACTTGCCCAGCGCGCTTGGATTGCGCATCATGTATCTCAGCTGGTTGTGATGGAAGACAGGCTCTTCCAAGTCCCACCCATTGATACTACGAAGCTTTCGGACACGGTAACCTATTCTTTTTGTTTGCTTTTACTTTTTGAAACTGATCTACATTCTTAGCTCCTTCGCTTCCTGGCCAAGAGTACCAGTGACGCTTTCCAACAGGATCAGCTCAAACCAAACGAGGTTACACGAACATTCACTACCTCCTTCGAAAAAGAGAAAAAGGAACTCAAGGCTAAGGCTGATCGTTATCAGGAGAGGATTCGCATGGGCCAAAACCAAGTGGGCCATTTTTTCTATTTTTGTTTGACATACTTGAATTTTCATATTATACAGAAAACTCATATTCATGTCCCTGCCCTCAATGGGGTTGGATCTTTTACTCTGGATGCCTATGCTGTGAATGCTTCTGGTGGTGCAGCTAGATTGAAGACCAGTGGAAATTTGACTGGAAAACAAGTAACTACCATTACCCTCATGGGTAAAGAGGATCCTACTACTGTAGAGGTCAAGAGGGCCCAGATCATTCTTATGGTTCTTCAGGGGAAGCTTACTCCAGATGGTGCTGATTTCAATCCATGGATTAACAAAATCTATCTTGATCCTGGAGAGGACTTTGCATGGCCAATTGAATGGTCTCAGTCAACTCCAGCATCTATCAAGTTCAATCCTGACAAGATACCTTGTCCATTGAATACTTCTCAAAGAAAGGCAGTCAGGTGTATGCTTGATCAAAGTAACTCCTCAAGGATTACTATCATTCAGGGCCCTCCAGGAACTGGGAAAACAACTGTTATTGCTTCATATGTTTTGACAGCTGTCTTGGCTGGAAAGTCTGGGATCTGGTTGATAGCTCAGTCTAATGTGGCTGTCAAGAATATTGCAGAAAAGCTAGCTGCTTTTGGTTTAACTTATTGGAAGCTCTTAGTCTCCAATGAGTTTTATGAATATTGGTAAGTTTATTTATATTTTATCTATATTTCTTATTGTTCTCTTCTTGTAGGCATGAACATCTCTATACCTCTATCAGATCCAATATCATTACTAGTGGTGAATTTTCTGAGAGGCTTTCTGAGTTGAATACCAACTGTCCAGTTGTACTTTGTACATTGGGCATGCTTTCCAATGACAAGCTGAGGAAGAAGGGTGTCTTTCAAAGGACTCCTGTTCATACACTTGTTGTTGATGAAGCCTCACAGATAGAGATTGGAGATTATATCCCACTTTTCTCTAATTTCTCTACTATTAGAAAAGTAATCTTTATTGGTGACAATATGCAATGTAAGTCCTTCTCTTATTGATATTGGTTATTCTCAAATATTATGTAGTGCCTCCTCATGGACAAGATGATATTCAAGAACTTCAAAGTATTTTTGAAATTGAACATCTTGTTAGGCAAGATTCTACCCATGGTAAAAAACCTTTTATCTTTCTTGATACCCAATGTAAGTAGTTTTGTAATATTTTATTTTGGTTATTGATCTTATATCAGATCGCATGCCACCACAAATTGGTGATTTTATTGCTGAGACTGTCTATCCTTCTGAGAATAAAAATGAACCTCCTCTTCTCAAGTCTAATGAGAAGCATCCTTTAGCAGGCTCAGAGTCTTTGTTATGCCACTTTGTGAATGTCCTAGGTAAACAAACCTCACAAGGCACTAGCTGGAAGGTAAGTATTATATTTATAGTATTTATATTACTTTTTAATAAAATTTCCTTTAGAATATTGAGGAATGTGAAGCTATTATCAAGCTTGCCTCTATTTTTGAAGCCCAGAAGAAGAACTTTAGGATCATTACACCTTATGATGCTCAAAGGGCTTTGATTGAAGAAGCATTGAAGAAGGCTGATTTGGAATGGGGAAATAAATGCTTCAATGTAGACTCTTTTCAGGGTAAGCTTAGTTTTTTATTTAATGAATATATCAAATATTCAAGTCAATAATAGGAAATGAAGAAGACTATATCATCATCTCCTTGGTCAGGTCTATTGACTTGGGGTTTCTTAATGACAAGAGAAGAATGAATGTTATGCTCAGTAGATGTAAGAGGGGTATGGTGATCTTCACAAACAAAGCCTATATAGACAAGTATGCTGGATCAGACAAATCTCTCATTGGACAGCTGATCAAGAGGTGGTATTTGGATGGTGCATGGATTGAGGTGGGTGATTTGGAAAAGACTAACTTTGTCTAGAGAGGTTTTCTTTCATGCCTGTTGGTTTTCCATGATGCTTTTATAGTCTTGATGCTTTTGAGCTGGAGATACATATATAAACACACAAGTTTTGATCCACCATTATCTCTTGCTATTGCATGCATTGTTGTCAAGTTGCTTTCTTGTTGTATATCCTTTCCTTTGCTTGTTTGCTATACCTGTAGTTTTCTATAGCATGTATAAGACTCAAGAGAAAAAAGAAAAAAAAAGAAAGAAAACAGAAAACTCAAGTGGTTGAGTGATTCTTAGTAAGCAAAGGTATCTGTAAATTGCAACACATAGCTTATGGATAAACAAAAAGTCCTAGTCATCACACCAATCATTCTTACTTTCATCTGTATTTGATTATTCTCCATAATATCATTTACAACATATAGAGAATACAACAATGACACAAGTACTAGGTAGATAGTATGCTTGAGCCATACTATAAAACTGTGTTTGTCAATCCATGTTCACACAAGACAATCCACAAATGAATAGATGTATTGTACAAAAGAGTGACAATAGCGTAACAGATGAAAAACTAAATCCAGAAAGAAAATGAAATAACAAATGAACGTAGGGGACAACAAAAATGGAATACGAATGAGCGTTGAGTGGCGCACGTGGTTAGTGAGCAAAGGATGCGGAAGAGGGCAAACGAGGGTGGTAACTAGACCGCTGGCACGGTTTTGAAAGTACTACAGGCGAGGCAAAGGTAAGCCATGACAGAGAAAGGCGGCTCGGCCGTCAACCGGCTGGCGAATTGAAGAAAAACGGCGATTACAGCGTCAGCATTGGAAACGTGTCAAGAGCACACATCAAAACCCGGAAAGGGAGGGAGATCAACCCGTGAAGACATCAGATGATCTTTACGCATGGTTAGTCAAGGGCGCGGATACTTGACACAAGAGAGCGTACCTCGGCGAGTAATGCTATTCGGTGGCAGATGCCAAGAGGTTGAGCGACCGCAGATAGAGCAGGCAAAGGACTTGCGAAGAAAAGAAGGATAGGAAGATCAAATGAAGGTGAGTACATTTCATAGACGGGAGAACTGGGAACAATCGGGAACATGACCGACAACGTAGAATGAACGAAGCGACGATATGGATCCAGGATGCAAACGAAGTACAATTTTTAGCATAACAAAGACCGTGATAGGCCGTGTCAGAAATGAAAGAAGATGGCCATAGTTAATACAACAATGAGAATCGAGCAAGCAAACGACCGAAGTCGTCGAAAGAACAGAAGATCAAATGGGAAGCATCGAAACAGAAAAGACATGTAGCATTGACAGATTGGATAGATAGATGTTGCGCCCTGCGCATTACACCTCATCGATCACACTTACGCAAGCTGGAATGCACTGCCCAGCGCCGTTGTTTCCCCATCGCGAGCTCGGGGAGATTCGGATGGGCTGAGCAGGTTTGTCGCTACACTTCCAAAAGAGATACGCCGAGCGGCCCGGCGAAGAGTACGCGGGCGCGAAGCCTCGGATGTGGGCGATGCGGAAGAAAAGCTCGTTACGGTGGCTGCCGAGCTCAAGGGCGGTGAAAGTGGCGCCGGTGAGGAAACGGGAATGCGGGAGGGCGACGCAGGCGTACGCTGGGGACAAGGTAATTCGTGACCAAACATGGATGGATTGCGTGTAGCATTTCGACGGGCGGGTTTCTTGGCGTCCACGGGGGACGACATAAGAGCCGGAACCTGAATAGAGAGGTTCGGGTTCTTGGACACTTTATGTTTGGCTTGAGATAATGTAGACGAAATAGAAACGGTGGTGGCGGCCGTTTCCGTGCTAGCGGTAGAGAGATCGTTGTCTGTGGACGAGGTCGAGGACGTAGATATATTTGACCTGATGCCGCTGCTCGAGCTGCGTCCCGAGTCGCTACTTTCTTTCTCCACTGTAAACGCCGGCGACAAGAGCAGTGACGGTAGTTGTGCCCGTGCCGCAGAGGTGAGAGGTATGGACCAAGAAGGCTCGCGGGTGCGCAATTTCTTTACGGTCTTGGAACGCATTTTCTCTTCCTCATCGGATGAAATGGAAAGTTGTGGTTTGTGACCCTTTCTAACTTTCCTCGCCTGAGTGCTGACGTGATTCGGCGTTGTCTTGTCTGGACCAAGCAAACGAGGTTCGTTGGGAGGCGTCAAAGGAACTGGTTGTGCCATTTCGGACGATGCGTTAGCAGGGACTCTCCGCGAGGATGCAACCGCAGGGACTGGCGACGACCTAGGTTTCTTTGGTCTGGCAGCAGGTGTTGCCGGTGGTAGTGACGCGACATTGCCTCCACTAATACACGATGGTGCCCGTTTGGCCTTGGCAACTGCCTTGGCGACTATACCCGGCTCTGGATATCCACCACTGTGCCTCAGGTCGGTATTCTCTAACACGTTCTCAATATCAGCATCAATGTGTGCCTCGCTTGCCAGGGTGAGGACAGAAGCACGACGGAGAGACGACGGGCGGAGGGGAGCAGAAATCGACATTGGGGAGCCAAACGAAGAAGTGGAAGTGGACGACACGGAGACAGTCGATTTGCAGGCTCTAGAACGCTGACTCGAATTGAAAGCCAACGAGCTGGGTGTGGAAGGGGGCCGTTTGTCGTGCTCCGATTGGTTGCGAGAGTGCGATGGGCGAAGATATGGGTGATGTAATACGCGATCATGACGCTGAAGGCGCGTTGACAAGCTAGATGCGCAGATAGATTGTTGACGATCACGGCGAAGCCAAATAAGGATGCTTATGATGAAAAGGATATATGCTGTACGTACCGTGCGATGCTTTCACCCCGGTCTGATTGGTCCGGGCCCATAAAGTCCATACTAGACTGGCGATATAGTGGGCGACGCGTGTGACTAGGGGTATTGGTGCGAACTTGGAGTACTTCAGCAGGATCGGGCGTTCTTTCTCTAGAAGCATTGCCCAGGTATGCCAACTCGCCGAGAGGGACGCCCTCCTCGATGGTGACTTTGCGTCGCTCTTCCTGAGCCTTGTGGCGCGCAAGCTCGAGAAGTTTTACCCGTGTAGCGCGAATAGAATGAGGCCAGTCGTTGGGACCCTTGGCGGCTGATATGCCACGTGCAATCTTGTCGAGCAGGTTGGACGGGGGAACATACCCGTTGAATGGCGTGATGAGGTGTGACGGAAGGGCATCGAGGGTCTTGAATGGGGATGAGCAGAGGTGAACGGTGTGATGAAATAGGGCTCACCCTGGCCAAGAGCCTGACCTGATCCTCCTTCCACACCGCGTTGGGATCGTCGAGGTCGTAGTTTGAGCTGTTCCAAGAGTCGGTGCTGTTTCGATTGGCTGCAGGCGGGGAGAGGAGAATATGGGGCGCGACGGGGCTGCGACTGGGTGTCCGTGGCAGAGCGAGGGGAATGTTTGGACGGGGGACGATGATGGCGAGCGGGGAGAGAGAAGGATGCATGACGATAAGCAAAAAGAGCGGATAGCGGCAACGATAATATAATAAACGTCCGAGTTGACTGCGTTGCGGGCAAAGGAACGTCTCAGCTTCGGTGTCGCCGTCGTCGTCGTCGTCCGCATAAACAGTTCTTATTACATAACCACTTGTTTACCTCCCAGTTTAAACTCCGACAATATCCGACAATCCTCGGAGCCTGAATTTTACACGTGGTCAGCCTCGTGGCGCACCCTCGCTGAAATCACGCGCGCGTGTGATTCATAAAAAAAAATGACACAACAAACATGCGAAAAACGTGTCTACAGAGTAGGGCTCAAGTCACCAGGACCCAACTAGGCTACCAAACTGCACCGGTCAGCATCGCCAGACATGACGCAGTATAGCGCATACCTTGATGATAATACACTCTGTTGGAAAAAAAAAATACAGTGGGGACTTAGTTAAAAGTCCCCTCTAAATCGTGTCAACGTCCCATCCTCAGCTTCCAGGACCGAGGGGGCTGCCAATCACCGTCAGCGACGAGGATAACCAACAACGACCCACACACCTTTCTGGCTTCTACGAAAAGGAATGTGGACGTGGCTACAAAGCTGAGCACGAGCAAGAGAAGAAGATAACGCATAATGAAGGAAGGCTAGATTAGTGCTTGTCCTAACAGTTCATCTCTAGTGGGCCAGCGAGACCGTTCGCAAACGCGTCCTCTTATACAGGTCTTTCAAGGTCCGACCTCTGGCTAGTCTGTCCCAAAGCCTGGCTTATCAGACACGAGTCGACCCCAGAACGTGCCGCAGTGGACAAGGTTCAGCCTTCATTTCCGGCACTTGCTCAATGGACATGCATACTTGGAACGTTGAGCGAAAGGGGCTTGAAATGGAAGCCGGAACCTTTCTGTGGGCCTACTGTTCAAGACACCAATGGCTTTTCCGATCGCCACGCTGCTGCCAATCCCAAACGGCGCGAAAGCAGCTCACTCGAGCCAATGCATGCATCCGTCCAGCCCCTTGTGGAAGGAGAGGTGGCATATTGATAACGCACCTGGACCACTCACTCAATTCGTTGGCTAACAGCACAGAAACCATAAGGAGTATCGTAGGTTTCCAAATAGAAGATTCGCAACACCGTGTTGTGATAGTCTGATCGAGAGCAAGGTTTTCAGGGATACCAACCGTCCAGGGTGCAAACCACAAACCTATGACAAAACACACCCGCAATCCCACCTACAGACGGGGTTCTAAACAGCTTCTTTTACTCTTGCTTCTCTCTCAGCGTCTGCCCTGGCCTGTATTTCCGTGCGCTTCCATGCAATGAGCTCGTTTGTCCGTACTTCGTAGTGGTGAACCCAGTAGCCTGCATACCCAAATGCTGCCATTGCGATGGCGTGTCCGGCCAAGTCTGAGAAGAGCGCGAGTCAGGCATAATGGGTGGCATGTCCGCGACGAACGCACTGTCCATGAGATTCCTCTTTTGTATTGCAAGCTGACCAAAGCGAGATGCGAGGCCAAAGGCAGAAAAGCCAAGGACAGTACTAAGGAGAGCCATCGGTTGTGAGTGGTATCTGAATAAAGTCAACGGAGAGCGTCGGCGACCTCGACGACCAAGGCAGAACCGAACACGGTAAGAGGCACAATAGGAACAAATAGACCCTCTCACTTCCTTGATCTCGCTGTGGCAAAGGTCACTGAAATCGCCTTTGTTTTTGTCTCGCAATGGCCAGCTCTATCACGTCCCCTCAACATACAACACCACCCGTGCCGCTGGACGCCAACGCAGTGGCACTTTCTCCAGAAGAAAGTTCACAAGTTCAAGTCAAGCTAGACACCGCACGCGAGAAGAAGGATATAGCAGATGCCGCGTTCAAGGGCGGTGAAGTACAGAATGGTACGTTCTTCAGCATCCACGCTGGGGAGTGGCGCGTCTGATACACCACGATGGCAGCCCTGCGATCGTATCACGAGGTATCGCTATGAGTTATGACGTACTCCAAAATCAGGGGTCTCATTACTTTTCTAGGCCCTGATGTACCTCCATGGACTCGACAAGTACGTCGATATCCAAAGATCTTTGGCCTACTAGGTCCCTGACCAGCAGTCTTTCACATGATCCAGAAACGCGCTCAAGGCCCTCGGAATGGGTGACCCCTCACCACAACCCGTCTCTGCCGTTGACCAGGCGGCATCTGCCAAAGATGAGAAAACAGAGGTTAGCGTTCACTACGTCACCTTTGCAGAACAAGCACGGTTATCGAGCAGGTCGATATCATGCTGGAGAAAATATACGCCAACATGTCGGCGTGTCACGTCAAACTGGAAAACTGGAAACGTGCTATAGACACCGCTGACAAGGTAATCCTCACATACCGTCACGATTCGGGGTCTGATGATTGAGATGACACAGGCGATCGCAAAGAACCCGGCCAACTCTAAAGCGCTCTTCCGAAAAGGCAAAGCGCTGGGAGAGCTAGGGTTTTTTGAGAAGGCCGAAGTGGTGCTCACAGAAGCGAAGAAGAGTGCACCAAATGGCACGTATACATTTGGCTCCGCAGACCCCCACTGACCAGAACGTTGATCATAGAGGCACCCATGGTCGATGCAGAGCTGGCCCGTCAACGGGTGGTAGACCGTGAAAGACAAAGGGCACACGATCAGAAAATGCGAGGTATGTTTTGTTGTGCAATATGTTGCCGCATCTGAGATCTGTTAGGATGGCTGTCGAGAGAGAAGAAATCAGACGACGCAACTGCATGAACTGAGTATTCTATTTGGGTCGTGCCAGCTCACTCGGTTACTGAACATACCATATGATTACACTCCACAACTGAACCAGCCGTATTGATACTAGTCTTGATACTTCATGTGAAATCTACAGTGGTAATAACCGGCTCGGAACCGGCACTGGAGCGACTCCGATCACTATTACTATAAGTACTGCCAGTAACTAGCGTACGCCCAGGATCAACTCTGTTCAGAGCCAGTAGCATCAGGATGGGTCAGGACACACCATCCAAGACCAGGCGCGACCATCACGAGTCGCTCACCGTCACAGACAGCCGTACCGGCAAACAGTACAAGGTCTCGTACGTCCAAAGAGGCCATGCGTCGCACGAATACACTCACCTGTTGTAGAATATCGCACAATGCCATCCCTGCTACCTTTTTCAAGACGATTTGCGCGCCACCCGGCCCAAATGACCGCCCAGAAGACGAGTCAGAACGCGGCTTGCGTGTTTTGGATCGAGGTTTCTTGAATACCGCCGTCATGGAGAGTCAAATCACGTACATTGACGGTGACAAGGGTATCTTGCGCTATAGGTACAGTGTGCTTTTTTTTCATGGGGTTTACTCTGGCTCACCAACTCCTCAGAGGCTACCCTATAGAACAACTCGCTTCCCAATCCTCATTTCTCGAATGTGCATACCTTCTCATCTATGGCGCCCTCCCTACCCGGGGCCAGTTGTCCCATTTTGAGCGCGAGGTTCTCAACCACGGCGTAATGCATGCAGATGCAGCTGGATTCTTCCGTGCATTTCGGTACGACGCCCATCCAATGGCCATTCTCACCAGCGCGTTTGCGTACTTGGGGTCTTACTATCGCGAGGCAAACCCGTCTTTGCAAGGTATCGTTTAGAGTCGTCTGTACGCGGACTGCACGGTGGAGCGTTGATTACTTTATGTCCTTTGCCAGGCCAAAACCTTTATACGAATTGCGCCAAGGGGGATCCAGCCGCACTTCAGAACATGGACAAGCAGATTTACAGGCTCATTGGAAAAGCGACGACGCTCGCTGCCATGGCCTATCGTGTCCGGCAGGGTAGAGAGTTTGTCGTACCGCCCACCGGTATGAGCTATGCAGAGTCGTGCGTTCGAGTATATAATCCCACACCCTACTGCTAACATGCCGATCAGATTCCTCTTCCAGCTCGACCATCTTTCACATAGTGATGCTTTCCCGAGTGCGTCGACGTACAAACCACATCCTGTCCTCGTCCGCGCGTTGGATATTTTGTTCGTCTTGCATGCGGATCACGAGTTGAATGCATCCAGCACTACTGTACTTCAAACTGGATCGTCTCTTCCGGACCCCTATAGTGCGATTGCGGCAGGATGTGCTTCGTTGTAGTGAGTATGGGTCCGGGATTCCGTACTGTGTACTAAGACATGATTTATAGCGGTCCGCTTCATGGGGGCGCAAACGAGGCCGTGATCCGAATGTTGGTGTCCATCGGAAGGTGTGTTTGCGTATATCGACCTCACTCAAAAGCACGAGAGTCAATGCAAGGAGTCTAGTCCTGAAAACGTGCCAGAATTCCTCGCAGCTGTGAAACGCCGCAAGAAGGTACTCAGTGGCTTTGGGCATCGTGTTTACAAGACTGTACGTGATGATCGCCTAGATAGCAGCGGGCCGGCTGAATTCTCTCCGATAGTCTGACCCACGATCCTTCATCATAAGAAAGGTCGCGGATGAAGTATTCGCTGTGTACGTCACGACTTTGATCGTATACGTCTACTGACGATACTATGTAGTACGGGTACTGATCCTTTACTCAAGACTGCCATGGCGTTGCATGATGCAGCGCTCAAAGACGAGTATTTTGTTTCGCGAAAACTGGCACCCAATGTCGATTTTTGGAGGTAGGATCACACGTTTACAAATAAGCAAATGCTGACGGTTGAACAGCGGGCTAATTTATCGTGCGATGGGTGTGTACTCTGGCAAGAATATGCAATGAGGGAGTGAGCTGATGAGTCTGGCAGGTTTTCCAATGGACTTTTTCCCCGTGCTGTTCGTCGTGCCCCGGGTTGTGGGTTGGCTCGCGCACTGGCGTCAGGTGTTTACACCCGTACTGCGGCTCGAATATTTCTAATTTTCACATGCCAGATGATGTTGTCTCTGGAAGGCGTCAAGATATGGCGTCCGAGACAGGTCTACGTCGGTCCATCCGAGCGGGCTTATGTTTCTATGGAAGAGCGGCAGGCGGTGGAGGGTATCGGCAAGGAGCCCAGTTTAGTGGTGCATTCTGGGTGAGGCTTTCCCGATCGCGTCAGAACGTTACTAAAGTACGCATGTCCAGGATCACGAAGCGACGGAGACTTGTGGAGGAGGACAACGTTGTAAAGAGTAGGCTATGAGATCCACTTGGAGGAAATATG
>JBBPTS010000106.1:1679-28461 GCA_038094235.1 Fistulinella staudtii | reverse complement strand
GGCAAACTCCATTGCTATTCGTTTGCACACAAGATCCGTTGAACGAATAAGACCCGGAAGCACAGATGACACAATCATTGGACGTTGACCCCGTACACGTCTGACACTCGGGCGCACACTGCTGGCAAGAAGACCCGGCAGTGTAACCTCCCGAAGGACACGTGGCCCCACTAGACGTCTTCTGTTGAGGAGCATCGCAGAGCGTGCGATCGCTAGCATCTTGGGTATAACCGGACTTGCAAGTAATACAGTCGCCCGATCCGTCTGCACATTCTTCACAACCAAGCGAGCAAACTAGAACGAGGTTAGAGATAAAGACGCCGCAGAACGCCACAAACGGCTCACTTTCACAGGACCCGCTAGAACCGAGGAAGAAGCCAGACGCACATACAGCACATTGGGTGCCATTCGATGCAGAAGTCCAGCCTGGAAGACAAGTGCATTGACCGTTCCCACCACACTGCCCGTTGATGCAATTACAGCTCGACGGGGGATTCGAAACGATTGGCGCAAGACAATGACCACTGCCTGTCATACCATCGTCGCAAGATGTGCAACCCGGTGGACATGGTTGACACGTCGGCCCATAATACCCCTTGGCACAGGTCTCACAAGAACTCCCGCTAAACCCAGTCGGGCACATGCAAGTGCCTGTGGCGGAGCAAACACCATTTCCAGCGCACGGCGGCGAACACGCCGTCGACTGCAAGTTGATCAGCGAGAGCGAGCCAGAGGCAGTTTGAGGGAGCTGGCTAACGTCGGGAACTGAATTCCAGAGAATGACGCGACTGTTACTCCCTGCAGACACCTCTGCCCAGACGTTTCCAGAAAGTGCCAACGATGATCCATCCAATGTCGATGCATTCGTGGTAGAGGCTGATAGACCGGTATAAGATCCTTGACCCGAGTAGAGGGCTTGTTGGTACACGGCGATACCCGGTTGAAGTTCCACTGTGAGGGGCAACGAAACGGATGGATGTGAACTCGAGTTGGAGAATCCAACGGAAGGAGACAAAGTTGCCGAAGAAGACGTTAGCAAGTCGTGAAGAAGCTGCGGGTTCGTGGAAGACGTATATTGGCCGGGAAGCAACAACACTGAAGTAGGTCCTCCCGATGCCGACAGCGTGATGCCAACTGGGATAAAGATCAAGTGGCCGCGTCATGCGACATGAGAGCGACTTACTCGTGGTATTCGAATAACCTTCAGTGCATTGACCAGCAACGCAGACAACAGAAGGGGATTGCGCGACTTGGAGTGTGTTAGCATATGGTGGTCGGATCCGGTCACACGCGATGCTCACCTGCAGACGCGCCGAAAATAAGAGCGATGGCAAAGAGGGTCGACAACATGTCGAGCCACTGAAAGAGCGTAATGAACGTGTAAGAGAGAGAGAAGAAAGAAAGAGCGACACGCTCCTGCGGATGAGACGGCGTCCGGGAGACATCCTTTTTGTTGTATTATGGAGAATAAGAGACCCGTCCGTTGCCATTCAAGAACAACAATAGCGCCCACAGAACAATACTTCCGGGTATAATATGTGGCTGTGCACGCGTCCGTTGGCTTAGCCGAGTCTACCCGCTGATCAATGATTACCTCGTCACGTACTGGATCCCGAATCACCATTGGAGCAATGCGGCTACGCACGATGATCATCTTCGTAGATGGGGAACACTTGCCAAGAATACAGACATTCTGGCCAATTACAGTGATAATCGCAATATGAATGTGGTCCATGTTGTAAAATCTCGCTACATGTACATTGTATACGGCATATGGCCTAGCCTAGAAACATATAAACTTGAGATACAAAATACATTCAAGGTCCATAAAACATTGAAGTGTAAAAGTGTCCAACAAAGATTGCCCAAGATGTCTAAACCAGACCAAAGGGAACAACACCTGCGAGGAGGCAAGCAAGTCAGCAACGAGTTCGTACACAGTACGAAGTGATCAGAGAAAAATAGGCAATACATGTTTTCCGCAGCCAAACGCTCGGAACAGGTCTGATAGGTATCATCCTTGAAAGAAGAGACAAGAAACACACACTCACCAAACATCATCGCAGAGGAACAGGCATCGGCGGGAGAGCAGTAGGCACCGGTCGCCATCTCAAATGTGCCGGTGAATGAGTCCCATATCCCCAACCAAACTCTTCATCAGAGGACTCCCCACTGTCACATTCGTCCGCATCCTCCACGTACACGCCAACGCCAACACCTTCCTCAGGTTCAAGTAAGACCTCTCTGTTCCCGTTTCGCCCCCGCATTTGGAGTCTTTTCAGCGCGGCAATCAGGTCCTCTGCCAACGTTGCCGTGTTCGGCGGGTCTTCCCGGATTGCCTCCCAGCCAACCGGAGGCGAACCCGGAGGCGAAATCAAGAAATTCTTTTCAACTGGCGGAGGTCTCAGGAAATTGTCCTCTGACGGCGGCGAGCGAGTAATCAATGGGCTCTTGACCGCTCTGTAAACTCGAAGCGTGGTTGGGGCACTGAGAAACATGTGAGCAAGCAGACGCCAACAAGAGTTGAATTTACTCACCCATGGCTTGGCTGGATGATCAATGGGTCACAGTTCTGTTTCGCTTGTTCTGCAGAGTCTTCGTTACGGTAAACCACTATGATGCGCGAAAAGCACGATAGGGGTGCCCATTGGTTGATCTCGCCGTACACGGCGAAATAATCGCGAAGGGCTTCAAGGATGACCGGCTGAAAAAAGTCTTGTGGAATTTGCGTGATTAACAAGGTATTGGTCGACTCTGATCCCCTTGTTGGTGTACGCGGGGGTGAATCGATTGAGATGATGGATATTGAAGGCATGTCTTGCTAGCGTCTTGGAAGATCATTGTTATGTCGACACTCTCATCTTATACCACCTTTAGATTACGTAACACGGCTTTCCTACCACGCCGCAGTTCGGCGGCTGTGTCCCTGCAGTGGCCGAGAACAGGTTAGTGCGGTGTTGGAACCCAGCTGCATATTCTACCTGGAATGCATCCAGAAAACTCAGACATGTGTCTCGTCACTTGGTATTGCCATTCTCATGCCAAGGGCACCCCGTTTGTGAACCTATCAAATACTGATCGCGAATGGCTTAATACAACCCGTCATGACAGTAACCCTAGTCTAGCGATCATGGTATCCGAATCAAAGGAACCTAAACCCTGCATGTCTCAGACGACGTGCAGAAAGTTCGTTGTTCGGAGAGGCTCCATCAATCTGATCCAACGCGCATCCTCTTCTGCACTGAATCCTGCTTCTCCTTGAGGGCCTGTGTTCGCTCCTCCTTGGTGGCATCATAGTCAACAGTCACCTGATTAAATCTAGGGTATGATCGTTGGCATCAAGCTGTGCTGATCATCATCATGCTTACGGGTTATCCGGGGATTTCTGGAATTGCTTGTACAAGATGTCCTGTGAGATTAATTAGAGGGTTCTGATCAAAATGCAGTGGAAACGTGTGACACACCAAATATTGCTGTAGTCGTAAGCCGGGGTGCTGTTAGATCATGATCATTGATCAACGCCACGCCACGAAGTCGAGAACAAGCACACACATCAATTTTGAGAATTGGAAGCTCTCGTTCCTTGTAGGCTTCGAAAGCTCCCTATACGATACCTGAGATTCCAGACCAGTACAATATTTAGGGGCTAAACGGACCTTGAACCTCCGCTATGATACAAGGAATGAATGAGCACGTGCGTGATAAATATCGACGACGACGAACCTCTGGATGTCTTTCAATACCAGCAGCCTGCTGACCGACGCTCGCCTTATCCATCTTGGCAGTGACGACTTCAAGAAGCTCGAGCGCACTATCGATACCAGTCGCTGCATAGCTTTCTACGTCAGGGGCATTCTCCGCACTCTTCGACTTCTCCGGCTCCTTCCCAAGGCCTCCACCCGCAGCAATTGCCCCGGGACCCGCAGGCGTGGCTACCTTGGCTGCTTTCTTGGCACCTGCCTTGGGTGCGGTCTTGGCCTTTGACGGTGCAGTCGCTTCCTCTTCCGCCAGTAAACGCGCGTTCTCCGCCTTGCGCGCTAATTCCTCTCGGCGCTTTCCCTCACGGTCTTCCTTTGCCTTGTTCGATTTGGCACCCTCGGACCACTTCTCAGCCTCTTTGCGCTCCTGAGGCAGTACAGGATCAATGTGCTGTAGCCGAGGAGTGGCACCGAGTGAACGTACCTTTTCAGTCGTAGCCGCCTCCTTTTTTTTGGCTTCGTTATCCGCCTTTTTAGCACGTCCGCTCTCTTTCTTTGCGTTTCCGCCTTTGGGTGCCATCGTACTCAACGTCCGGCCGTGTGAGGTGGTAGTTGGTGCGTCAGTGTCAAGACAAGGAAAGATCGGCTGTGCAAATGGCTCGGATCTAATCTAATCGGTCAGTTGCACCGCCACGTGGGATCATCTTTTGACTATAAAGCGATCTTCCGCCACGCTGTATCGTTGCTGTTCCTTCTTTTTTGTAGGTGCTCTTGTGGTTTGACACCGCTTACAGCTATCATTTGTACATCGCCACGGTGAACAATGGGAGACTCTGTGAGCAAATGGTCTGCTGGTTCGAGCTGTGAGTCGAATAGCTGTTCTTCGAGACGCTCGCCTCATGTCGTTTGTGGACCAGATGGGCCTGTGTTATCGCAGACGGATCTCTACCTGCTCAACACAGAACTTCAGCTACATCCTATTCTGCTGGGCGCTGATTCTTCTTTCCATCTCATATTCAATCTCGTCACCGGTGCGGTGGATCCACTGGCTGCCTTGCTTGTTACTTACGTTGTCCCGTTAGGCTCCACTGGAGGGTTCAACAACGAGGCTAGAGATCGCGATATCCCGTTCACCGCCAAGGACGAACCAGCCACACTCCCACGGGTTACGGATCTGATCATCATCACTGAACTTAGCCCATGGTGCACGATCGTCCACAATGACCGCGGTGTCACCACGGGTGATGTGTGCGGCACGATATGGAAGGAGTCTGTGTTTTATCTCTCCACCAAAGATCTGCTCATCGATGTGGCTCTTGATTTGGAAACCAGGTATACCGAAAATTATATCACAGAGACGGAGTTTTCTTCTTTGCCGGCACGACTGCAGGAACAGGTCAAGCGCGTGGCGCAAAATAATCAGGTGAACGGAGGGTGGCCTGCGGCCGCAGCCATGTACTACAACACGCCACAGCCCAACCGCTACAAACGGGTTGGTGAGTGTGCTCGCGATCGTCCAATATCCATAGGTTGATGGTATGGTATGACTTTGTAGACTGGCTTAGAGACAAGATTTACTTTGAGGGGCTGACAAAGAAGGATATCTACACCACCTCCCGGCTTGGGTTCAAAGCGCCGAATATTTTCGTGATGAATCTCGCATCATGAACACTCATCCTATAGCTTCATTTTTTGATTGTATATCCATTGTTCGTCATGAAGTTATTCCCCAGCCAACGCAAAGGCCGATGGCTTGTTTGGAAACCTTGTGTACCTCCCCAGTAGTTCGTGTCTTTTGACGGCACCGATAGTCTCATTGTCTCACTCATCAATTTTATTAATCATCACACGTACACAGATAAACATAAAGACGACATAGCCCCTCTTGCCGCCCTCTTGCATCGCCAGGACATACATTTCACATATCCGATGGAACAAATGTGAGTAAAACGTCCGCAGCATTGTGTTCGAGGTTTAGAAACCTAGATAAGAGAGACCTCGACAATGATCACCCCAACAGACATTTGGACACACAAACTGTGCACACAGTTCATGCAATAACATGACACTTTATAGCCTTCTTTATCCGGTAAATGCACATCACATACAATTCAAATGATCGTACGGAGTGCAGGCGACAATCAGAAACATGACTGCTATAACCGTTCCATCCGTCCGCACGTCTGCCGCGACACCTGCCTGTCATTAGCCGTTCATAGGTTTTCATGTGTATATTTACAGCCTTGCAATTAAGCTTGATCAAGTGTTTGGTCATCGTGGATCGATATCCACAGCTTCAATCTGTTTCCAGGTGAGAGGTGCACCGCCACCGATTACGCCCAAAAGGCAAGTGGTCGGAACCAGCTTATGATTCAGCGCCTCGTGGTGCTCACGAGGCTCATCTGAACTCTTTCCCATCGTCGAGCTCATTTTCTTACCGTTTGATCATCTCTGACTCGACCACACTTGCTGCGGATCTTTTGATCAGGCATATCCATCACGCGCCTGACTCGTCTCATAGACCGACAGCCATTCGTGGTAGTGAGTCAGAGAACGTCCCGTCGAGAAAAATTAAACTGCCAGGGCCTTTTATGACTTTTCTTTTGTTTTCCTGTGGTCAACCGAGTTGGAGAGTACGTCGGTTCATGTCTGGTCTTCTCTGCCCATCAACAGATAATCCCGCCGCTGTTGCAGAATTCTTGCGATACTTCTTCCCGCCGATCGTCCGACGCACACCCATCAATTTGTTCCACGACTCACGTTCTTGTTTCATCATCTACGCACGATCTTGCAGTACGTGTCCAAGATTGGTCCGCTCTCTCAGTCAATTTACGCCACTCGTAGGTTTTCGCAGTGTATTGATCTGAAGCGCACATATATATCCTCACACGTCAAGCCATGTTATACGACAATCCATCAGGGGCCAATACCCCCTTCATTCCTCCTCTGCCTTCCCCCGACAGCGTCGTACAGCCTCCTCTCATCCCCACTCCCGACCATCGATCCGAAGCTCCCAATTGGACACAAATGCGATCTCCGATGAACTATCCCTATTATCCCGCCACGCCATATAACTCGACACCATTTATCCCGCCCATGCCAAGCGTGCACAGCACCCCCGCAACGCAGCCCCGTTCAGAACCCCCGGGCTCTTACTACCCTGCACCGTCTGCTCTACCTCTCTCCCCCACGATGCCTTCAGCCAACTACGGTGGACCACCGGGGCCTGGAGCCCAGGTATCTGCCGACTTTACGGGCTACCCCGGTCCGACGTCGTTGCAGGGCACACCTTGGGTGCAACCTCCGCCGATGCCACCACCAAACGCGATGCCCCCGCCCGCGTGGCCTAATCAACACCCAGCTACGGCTTACAATGCCTTCACTCAACCTCTTCCCGGTGCGGTGTGGCCTCAGATGGGTCCCTACACGCCTGCAGCGGCAGCGTGGCCCCTAGCGCCGGGCCTGGCACCAGGCATGTCACCTCATCCGGGGGCGGCGGCGGCGTATGCTGCTGCTGCTGCCGCCGCTGCGGGTGCTTATACGCCGTGGCAGCACCCGACGCAACAGCCTCCTCCTATCAAAATACCTGGCAATCCGGGCGATTCGGCCCAAGCTGCATTTCGATGGGCCAACAATGCCGATCGGGTGAACCCATTTGCCGAGGGACCGCACTGTACGTCCCGACTTGGCACCGTCGCCCTTCATCGCTAACACAGCCCGCGTGTACAGACGGACCCGTTCTCGAACCCTTTTTGGCCAAGGTCGTCGGCGCGGCCATCAAACTCAACCCGCTCCTCGCACCCCCGTCGGACACCCAAGACGATTATCTGCGGTGGAACATGATCTTTTCGACGAGCAACTGCTATCGAACGACCGAGTCCCAGCGGTCATGGGTCCGAGGCCGCAATGCGCCCGCGACACACCCCCGCCTGACGCACGTGCGCATCATTTCGCGCGCGTTCCCATGGATGATTCACGCACGGGCGTCGAATCCCAAGCTTGGGGTGACGTGTGGCGAAGTCCTGGACGCCATTTCAATGTACCTTTACGGTGATGTGGCGAAGCGGGAGTACGAGCGCCTCCCCGGGGGACGTAAACGCCAAGTCTGGGACGCGTACAGGTTCAACCGGTCAACGGACTCGAACGCGCCGGGGGGACGGTTGGGCGAAGGGCTCAAGCGACTCGACTGGCTCGGATCGGGGTCTCGTTTCGGGGGGTTGGTGACGAGCGATGCGTTTGTGAAAGACCATTGTGGGGACGTGTTGCCGTGCACGTTTGAGCTCAAGTGTTTGCCGAGTTACCCATTGACGGCGGAGGAGATGAGGGAGCAGCAACGGCGATTGGAGAATCTGCCGCGACACCGGAGTCGGAGCCGACATGCGAGCAGCACCGCTGGGAGTAGCTACCCGCCTTCGCCAAGGTCAGCGTCTGTGCGTACCACGTCGGAGGAGGAGGGGGAGGAAGAGGAGGAAGAGGAAGATTAATCAGAGGGTGAATGAAGGCGGATCTATTGTTGATGTGTCGATTTTCTTGGTTTACTCTTTTGCTGATGTGTGCCATTTGGTTTGCACGATATCGCGCTTTATTGATCACTTTATTCTCGTTCTACGATACCTTTTTTTCTTCTTTCCTGCTTTCAACTGTTATGCTCCAATCTCCCCTCGCAATTTTGATACTAATGCTACCAAGTTCACACACACGCAACCATGTAGACCCCATGTAGTGAGGAGTGTAGGTTTTCTAGAAAACGTAGTCATCATTCGACTAGGGTACAAAAGCATGTCGTGTCCACACTGTATGCAATGGGCCTGTTACAAACAATCACATAACGAATATACCGAACTAACGAAGAAGGGAGATAATAATGTAGAATGTAAAGATAAGAGGAACTGTCATCATAATGACCATCGTCTCCGCGCATTTAGGCACGTTCGCCACGAAGCCGACGAGCGAGGGCCAAGTCCTTGGGTTGACTGCGAGATGTGTCGGCATGGAAGCTGAGTAAAGAAGCTTGGGCTTACATGGTGACTCTCTTGGCATGAATAGCGGCCAAGTTGGTGTCCTCGAAGAGGGAGACGAGGTAAGCTATGTGCGGGGTCAGCTGTGGTCTGAGCATACATGCAAGAATGCGCTCACCTTCACTGGCCTCCTGCAGGGCCAAGACAGCCGAGGACTGGAAACGAAGATCGGTCTGAACGACGGTGACGGAGTCAGTCACGGCGACGACGACGAGAAAGATGAACAGACCTTGAAGTCCTGAGCGATCTCACGGACGAGCCTCTGGAAAGGCAGCTTGCGGATCAAAAGCTCGGTGGACTTTTGATACCGCCTGATTTCACGGAGGGCGACAGTGCCCGGACGGAACCTGTGAGGCTTCTTGACGCCTCCGGTAGCAGCGGCCTGACCATAACGATGAGCGGATGATGCTAGCACGGAGACGGCGCATGTGCTTACGGCGACGCTCTTGCGGGTTTGCTTAGTAGCGAGTTGCTTGCGTGGTGCCTTGCCACCCGTCGTCTTGCGTGCGGTTTGCTACAATTACCAAAAATGGTAAGTCTCCAAAAACATGGGCGGGTGACATTGGAAGTTCGGATGGAGGGGATGACGCTGTCTTCGGAGAGGTGTGATGATGTGGAAGCACGGAGGCGTCGTTTCGACCCTCCATGCTACCATCTTTCATGGTATGTGACCACATGTCACATACCCCTGACGCGGCGGCACTTGCTTCGCCTTGTTCGCAGAGACGTCCTCGACGACCCATCCATCGCACTCCCAAAAAATAGGAAACCGCGTCCAAAGTGCTGGACCTACCTTTGTGCGTGCCATGGAGTCGAATGTGCAGCGTCTTGTGTGGAATTCGAGTTGGGTGTGTGCACTTGTCAGAGATGATGGTGGTTGGGAGGAAAGAGAGACGAGGGGATTTTTCCAAGATACGCCCTCCTTATTTGTGACCCTTCCAACCTCTTCTCTACGCCCTTTTGACTCGACTTTCGCGGTGCTTTGTGGTCAGTGCACTCCCCGCACTTGGCATATGGACCTGACCCAGCCACGTGACAAACACGTGTAAATAGTCTATCATCGTGTGCAACGTCAAGGTCGCATCAAAATATGCAAGTCCCGGTCTTGCTACCACCCAACGCGTTGCCGCGACCTGCGCAATCCGCACTGGAATGGTCCCCGAAACGCTTCCTAACGGGTCCACAACCACCACCAGTGGACGACGCCAAAGTCCTCGAACAAGAACTCGCTACAGCACGCCAAATTGCTGACGGAAAATCCGTCAAGAAAACGAGGCCTCGTCGGACTGTCGATTTCAACGGCGGAATGGGTCGATGGGCGTTGGTATGCTTCCACGTTTGGCACGCTCTCTACTTTATTCACGCTGTGACAGCTGCGGAAACATCGTCCGAATCCCACCTATGTGCCGTACATCAGACCCGCACCGCCCTACATCATCGACGTAGGGACACGTTTCATTCACGTAGATGCCAAACGAATAATTACCTTGATTAGCTCCTCCCTCCGATCGCCTATCCAGGCAATGCCTCGACGTCCCTGTGCACCAAGTTTATACACACCTCCACCAACAAGATTCGTTGTCCGGTCAACGTCGTGACGGTCCGTCCGAGTCCATCTCTTTATATCGTACCGCACATGTTGACCTTTGACACTCCCAGTGGACACCCGAAGGTCGACGCATTTTGACCGGCTCAACCAGTGGCGAATTCACCCTCTGGAATGGCATGACATTCAACTTTGAGACCATCCTGCAAGCCCACGATACCGCCATCCGCGCATTCCAGTTTACACACTCGGGTGCCTATCTCGCGTCCGCAGACCAAAGCGGTATCATCAAGTACTTTCAGCCAAATATGAACAACTTGAACGCATGGCCAGGCCATCGTGAGGCGATTCGTGGCCTGAGTTTTAGTCCCAACGACGGCCGATTTGCGACGGCGAGTGATGACGCGACTATTCGAATATGGGCTTTTGAGGAGAGCAGAGAAGAGCGGGTGCTGACGGGTACGTGTTGATGATGTTCAAGTCCTACATATTTTGATTCGACTCCAAGGTCACGGTTGGGATGTCAAGTGCGTCGAATGGCATCCGAGCAAGGGTCTGCTCGCCTCTGGAAGCAAAGACAATTTGATCAAGTTTTGGGATCCTCGCACCGGCACCGTTCTTTCCACACTGTACGTCGTTTCTTTGATGCCAATGTCTTTCTACAATGGGTACACTTTCTACACGCGGCAGTCATCAACATAAAAATACGATCCAAGCACTAGCTTGGTCACCCAACGGCAATCTCCTCGCAAGTGCCTCGCGCGACCAAACCGTGCGCGTGTTCGACATTCGTGCCATGAAAGAATTCCGTATCCTCAAGGGACACAAAAAGGAAGTTTGCTGTACGTCCATCTCCCATACCCGCCGATGCGTTCTTACCCCTCCCAGCCGTTGCCTGGCACCCCGTCCATCCGATTCTCGTCTCGGGCGGTTCCGAAGGCGCCATCCTCCACTGGGACCTCACCGGTCCCGACCCTACACCGCTCCAACCGGCCCTTGCCCCACGCGCGACCCTCTCGCAAGCACACGACTCGAACGTCTGGGCTCTGACCTACCACCCGCTCGGACATATCTTGGTCAGCGCATCCAACGACCATACCACCCGATTTTGGTCCCGTGAGCGTCCTGGGGACGCCAGCTCGGTGTTTGCAGGAGGTGGTGAGAAACCGCCCGAGGTGGTGGATGGGGGCGGGCAAGAGGAGGACGAGGAGGTGATGGTGCCTGGGTTCAGCTACGGTACCGGGCAAGGCTTTGGGAGTGGGTTCGGCGTGGGCGCTGGGGCGAGTGGTCCCGGGACGAACGGCGGGCGGTGGTACGACGACGGACCTGGTGGGAATGTTCCGATGGGACCTGGTGCGGGGGCAGGGTCGGGTGCGTCGGATGGGTATGGATACCGTGCGGTGTCGTTTGGGATGGACGACCCGATGAATTCGGATGATTTCATCCCTGGGCTGGGCGCGGCCGAACACATGGGTTCGGGTGTGGGTTCGGGGGCTGGTCCGGGGATACATCCCCCCGTCGCACCGCGCCAGAGTGGACCGTTGCCTCCGCAAGAGGATATGTGGTCTAGCGGTGGTGGTGGTGGTGGTGGGCGGAATGATGATTGGAGCGGAGGCGGACGGAGAGGGGGGTACCATGATCGACGAGGGGGACCTCGTCGGGGTCGGTATTGATCTCATCGGTCGCGTAAATTAACAGCGCATCTCTCGTCTTACTCTTTCCCTCGTAATCAGACGGATCATCATTTGATTCAATCTACTCGCGTGTACATGCCATCACGCAAGGAACACGCAAGGAAACTTGTCTAGTGAAAAAGTGAAACAGAATATGCATAAAGATAGACACGAAAGCCCATGGATGATTGCCAGGACTAAACCGTAGCTTCATGTACCGAGGGAACCACATGAGTGAGTCGATAGATATAAAAAAAAAAAAAAGAGGAAACCCATCTCGTATGCGTGAGGGACATTAGGTGACGAGGTTGTTTTGTACATGGACGAGAGATGAAAAGTCAAGAGAAATCAAAAGAAAAAGAGACAGGAAAAAGAAGAAAAAGAAAAAGATAGAGCACATATGTACGTGTCCAGATATGGATTGTGGATATAACGATGCGGGATGAGAAAAAAAAAGGCCAAGATAGTCATGACGGAGACTGGCGTGAAAAGATAACGAGCATGCGGTCGTGTCGTGATAGTCCGAATGTCTGCGTGGTCGTTAAGACCGAGGGGCATCGCGTATGGTCTCGAGCGCGTCTATGCATGACAGCGGGGTCCGGTACAAGCCTCTACCCAGCGGTGATTGATGATCATTAAATATCACACATGCACGGCTGTCGGAACGGTCGTGCCAACGTCAAAAGGGAATCGCGGAGGAGAGTCGCGAGCGCTGGAGAAACTTGGCGGAGGGGAATGAGAGAGCATATAGTACTGCTTACGCGAGGTCGAGTGCGAAGACGGGAGCGCCTCAGGCGACTCTTGGAGTGAAGGGCCCGCGCCGGTGAAAAAGCAGAACCTGATGGGGGATCAGTTATCGGAGACTGACGAACAAGACAAAAGACGGACTGGTCGAGAAACTGCTTGTAACTCGCCTCGTTTTCGGAACTATTCGGGACAGGCGAAAACAAGGGCGAAACTAAACTAGATGCGCTCGAGGAACTCGTTTGTTCGGCCTCGTAGGGTGTTGGCTCCTCACTCCTAACCTCGTTCATGGGCGTGGTCTGTATTGACAAGGATGGTTTTGGACCAGCGAACGGGTAGGAATGTATCCGCGGTAGATGGGCCACATTATCCTTGCTCGTGACATCAAACTTGAGAGGCGACCCAGTGGGCGTCCTGCGCAAAGTTGGGGATCCCTCCATGGGTTTGTCAAGAAACCCCCGACGATGGTTACGCTCTCGACTATCCTGCAAGCGACTCGGGCTAGAACTCTTGGGAAGAGTTAGCATCGTCTCTGAGCGCGCTGAAGGCGTCGGTGTCGCTTCTCCTGGTGACTCCAGAGAAGTGATCGAAGGTTCTGGTCGTGCAGGTGGGGCCTCCTGAACCTCGTTTGCTTTGGACGTATTGGACCGCAGCGCAACGGACGGGCTAGCCCTGACTGGGAGATCTGACGGATATGTATGCGTGCGCGTATGACGGTTAGGTTGAGGCAATGCCTTCTTTGCCCATTCCGTTCTGTATGCCTGCGCGAAATCATACCGGCTGGACGATGACTTTGCAAACGACGAGTACTGATAGTCGGCGCTGAACGATCGTCCAAGCCGATAGGGCGTGATCGGTGCTGGGATAGACCTCGCCTTGGCCAAGTCTTCCAACCGCGTATTCAAGTCCCTTAGGCTCGTCTCGTTGTCGACTGCACTCGATGGTTCCGACGCACGCGCGAGCACAAACTTGATGTGATAGTTTTGTCCAGCATTGTTATCCCAAAACTCTTGCCCGGCTACGTTGTACCGCAATGCGACAAAGATGGTCTTGTCGCCGATGCGCGACCAGATATCGGATAGACGGATGGCGAACGAAAACACATCGTACGCACACCCCTCGATCGATTTCTCGTATCGCGCCGTGACCTCGCTTGTCGTTTGCCACCAGTCCAGTGTAAAACGAGCGGCAAGCCATTTTTCATACGCGATATTGCGAACGCGAACGTAACCGGTGATGGTGCGTTGATCCTGAGAGAGCACGAGCTCTTGAAGTGCAACGCTGTCACTCTTCCTGGGAGAAGATGGCATGTTGGGAAGTAACATCTTAACCTGCTGGTTTTCACGACTGCCATTCCCATAGATAAACGATGGGAACTCGTCCCCGCTTGTATCGCTGGTAGGACTGCCATCCCTCGACACCGCGAGTGGTTTTTGCTCTGCCAGGAACAACTTGACATGCTCGAGCTTAGAGTCAAAGTGGACGGCTTTCGTGTGTGTCGGCGTCGCTGGTTCGCTCTTGGCAAAGGAGCCATCTGTGACGACGTGCAGCTCAGGCCGCCGAGTGCTCTTGAGAGACGACTTGACGGGCTGGCCCGACTTTTTTCGGATAGTTTGTGAGTGTTGCTTGACGTTCGGCGTGCCTGCAGCCGGTGCCGGACATGTGGCGGTGGTATTGGACGAGTGAGATGGTTCCTTGGCGATCGATCCCTCCAACCTTAATTTTCCAACCTTGCACAGCGGTGATGGTCTCAGCACGGTAAAAGGCCGGAGGGTATCCTCATCGTCGGACGGATCACGAAGGGGCGTCTGTTTTTGGCTCTCTAGTCCCGCAAATAGACGCCCATCGGTTAGTGGCTTGATAGGTGTGGAAGCTGGCATGATGGGAGCAAACACGTCGCGGGAGTCGGTGGCAGCAGAGTGTGCATAGCGCAGCGGGGTACGCTTTGAGCGAGGGATAATGGTAGGACGTATTTCATCCGAGGGCGTCGAAGAAGAACTCGATTCAGAGTCATGGCGTACGTAGGTCGCCGAACGACTCTGTAACGGATAGTCGACACTATCGGAAGTGGGTGGAGTACTTGAATCTGATAGTGATGTGTCGGAGAGGGAGAGTAGGGGTGCGCATGTTCCTCTGAACGGTATATGAGGGAGCGGGCTAGCTGCGGTGTTAGACGTGTGCGTGTAGGTGGAACCGATAGTTGGGAAGGGGATGACGGAGGTGTCCGTCACGCAAGTCGTCATCGTGGACATGATGATCTGGCTAGGCTGCAATGGGATGTAAATGGGAGGGTTGGCGAGCGAGGGATGGCTGACCTGAATCGGGCTTTAGAACAAGGCGAAGAGAGACATGACCAAGCTAAAAGATAATGCGGGGGAGGCCTGGACCAGGGCAAGACTCGGGTCAATTGGATTCTAGACCAGCGTGCTCCACGCTCGCCGTTTCAGACAATAAAAGCACGCACAAGAAAAAAGCCGGGATGGAAAGATAAGTTACAAAGACGAGCTCGAAGGAGGATGGCGAGAAGAAAGGAAGGTGGAGTCCGAGGTCGCTCGTCGTCGGAAATCAACGGCAAATTTCAAGCATTTGTCACTTTCATATCTGCACAGCCACGAAAAAAAGAGATTTTCACCAGCACGGAATATGGCGATATGACGGCATTATGTAATCTCAACCTTATCAGCCACAATCCAGCTTGACCTGCCCAGCCCGGACTTGGCTGCCGCGTTGCAGGAGCGCTAGCAGAAGGGCAAGCGAGTATGTACCTTCGTAGCCAGGAGAGACAGTTAGAAACAATGGCGACGCATCAACCCAGATGAGACGAAACCTTGCTTACGTACCACCGCCAATGGATATCCTTATCATTGATACCCACCGCAACAAAGACCACTGGGAATTCCCTAGACTCTTTCGGATGAACGCCATCCCGCCTATTCCATCGAAAACGCAACAGCAGAAGCAGGCATCGAGCCGCGTTCAGGGCCTCGAAACCAGTCCCCGAGATAAGGGGCTCGGGCCGCGTTATCTAACGCACCGTCTGCTTCGGACGCTTTTTTCTTACGAGGTTGCGATTTCGTCGAACGTTCGATGTCCTCGGGCTATTTCATCTCGGACTCAATTGTCACTTGCACCCAAGTCTTATAAGCCGTGAGATTGGTAGGGATAACTCACCCACATGCATACTAAAACGTTTGTTGGATTGGACCAATGAATCGCTGCTGTCGCTTTTTCATCAACTTGCCGCTCGATACTAGCCCTATCTTGGCCCGCTACGGCCTACGTACTTGGTGTAGCGTTGTGGATGATATTTACTTACACCAGGTTCCACCACGAACGTCCTTTCGTTATCGATCAAGCAGCAACTTGTCTGCGGAGGGCCTTTGACAAGCGGATGCATTTGCCACCCTCGGCGTAAAATGATACATTTTCATGCGGACACTCCCGAGGCTTTCAATGTCTTGAATATATGCGTCCCGATCAGCGTGAACGACCGGTAGTTACGTGTGGATACGGCCTGATTGCCATGCACTCGATGGCCACAAAACCCAGGGTTCGTCGATCCCTTCGTCTCTCGTTGGCGATATCACGCATTTCTTTGGCACGAAACATGTGATGGCAGCGCTGCGGGGATTCGAGCCTGAGATTGATGATCAAGAAATCCAGTGAGTTGCACTTACATTACCATCACGGACCGTATACGCCCTTTCAGCCAGTTTATCGCTCACCATGCCCAGACACGTCCTTCCAACCAGCTGCCATTCTCTCGTATCGTCGATCGAGTGACCCTTGCTGACGCCTTGGATGGTCTTTGAGTGGCTCTAGGGTATCACGCCCATCTCGGCACGCCCTGCCGAAGCTCAGTTCTGATCAAGCTCCGCTTTAATCCCGCACTTTGCTGACATAATTCCAAGGCCACGTCCGGGGACCGTCGACGCTTTCAAAGCCTCTGGACGACGTTCACTCGGTGCCTCCTCCCCCTTCTCCCCTCCTCCCCCGTTTTCACAAATGGCGCCTTCCGACGAACTCGAATACCTCAAGAGCCTCGTCACGCAGCTCAATGAAAAGATTCGGACGCTCGAGGAACGAGCCAAGCGCGTCCCTGTAGGGCCCAAAACGCCCGCTCAGCAGCTACGCACCATCCTCATCGGTCCTCCTGGTTCGGGTACGTCCTCGTTCTGCCCTCTGATGCCACCATAATTTATCTATCGCCTCGTCTCGGCCTTTTTTTGCATGAAACACTTACGCTGTTTTGGCCCCGCAACAGGCAAGGGCACCCAAGCCCCACGGATACGTGACGAGTTTTGCGTCTGCCATCTCGCGACGGGTGACATGCTCCGTGACCAAATCGCGAGAAAGACTGAGCTTGGGCGTCAAGCCAAGAAGGTCATGGATGCTGGTGGACTCGTGGGCGACGATATCGTGGTTGGGATAATCAAGGATCAGTTGGAGAACAACAAGGCGTGTAAGAATGGGTGAGGTATTGTGACTGCCCTCCTTCGCGACTTCTGACGCGCATACGTACACAGGTTCGTGCTTGACGGATTCCCCCGTACGATTCCTCAAGCCGAGAAACTCGACGCGATGCTGGATAATCGGAAAGAGAAGTTGGACAATGTTGTACAACTTCAGATTGATGACCAGCTCCTCATCTCACGTATCACTGGCCGTCTTATTCATCCTTCGAGCGGGAGGACGTATCACAAGGAGTTCAAGTGAGTTACCCTGTTCATCACGTAACGTGATTTTTTTTTTCTCAGCGCGCTCGCATAGCCCTCCGAAGAAACCCATGACAGACGATGTCACTGGTGAACCACTCATCCAGCGTTCGGACGACAATGTCGACACGTTGACAAAACGTCTGGCGACCTTCCATAAACAGACTGGGCCCGTTGTCGACTATTATCGTCAAAAAGATCTCTGGGTGCCCATTGACGCGGCGCAAAGCCCCAACGTAGTCTGGGAACACCTCTCCAAGGTGTTCAAGAAGTCCTCATGATTCACGCCCGTGGTCCACAACAGCTGCGCGCCGCTTCGTCGTAGATTCTGTGTACATGCTCTCTAGACATTTTGGTAGACAGCCATCATCGGCATGGTCCATTTCGTAGGGTTTATGCAGAACCGATAAAACGGTTAATAGCGCAGACTGGTACTCTAATACAGGTATGTGCGCATGCGAGGGTTTTTCTATGCGATGTTACCATAGGGCGAGGGCGAATGCGAGATTTTTTTGGATGCGCCCTTACTCAGACTTGGCGCTCTTCAAGTTCTTTCGCTCGCCTTTGACGTCACCCGCCAGCCACAGCGCTGAGAAGACAAAGAAGCCAACACTGGTGCTAATGGCACCTGCATAGTAGGGCCATGCAGCGCTCAAGAAGCGGGGATACTCATCATGCCTCGGTGGAACGACAGGTACGGTCGTCGACGTGTGCAAGAACGTGTAGCTAGCGAGTGTGATGTTCAGTATACCGTCCACAAAAGTATGCAAGACGCGTTACCCTTGCCTTCGCCAACCAATGACGAACTTGAAGACACCATGTCGGTCGGGCGCACGGAACTGGACCTCGTATTTACCGGGCTCACCAGCAACCGGGAGCAATGCAATTCGCACGTGCGGGTCCAGCATGGTAAATTCGAGCTGTAAATCGGTGAGACCGCCGTACAGCTTCCAGCTCGACGTCTGGGGATCGTACGCCGAAATGTACGCCGTGAATATCTGAGCGCAAAACGTCAATGTCTGTCATATGGGAACGGTTTCCACGTACAATCTGGTCATTGATGGTGTACATTTCGGGGGCATGAAGCTCGTCGACGCGATGGTGCTCAGTATGATCGATCCGTAGCACCAACGACTCTTGCAATGCCCACGCAGCGACGTCCCTCGCAAACTGTGCATTTCCAGAGGGCATACCATTGGGGAGCACCTTGTGGGCATAGGCATCGCTAAAGAGGTCAATGCTGCCTGCAAACACGACACGCGAGTTCTTGGTCGTCTGGAAGCCAGTCACGAGACCGAGCTGACTACCCGCCCATAGACCCTCGCCATTGCGCTCAGCTGAGTCAACGATCACACTGGCCCCCGAGTCGTCGGTCGAGTCGGCTGCAAAGCTCGTTGAGGGAGCGCGGAGGATGGGGACGAGGTAAGGACTATTTCCGAGTGCGTGGGGGACGCCGGAGAACCAAACAGGTGCCGTGCCGGGTGTGAGGATGGGCGAGGGGGTGATGTCAACGGGGATGATTGACGCGGGTTCGTCACGCTTCGGGTGGTGAGAAAGGAGCGGTGTCCCTGGAGGCGGTGGGACGAGTGAAAACTCTGTGGCGAGAGAGGAGAGGAGAGTTTGTTTGGTAGAAAGAGCAATGAGGAGGTTGGTGTGTTCAGAGAGGAGGCCGACGAGAGATTGGGGTGTGATGTCAAGTGCATAGGATTTGGTATCGGGGGTAAAGAGAATGACGTGGGCGTAGTTGGGGACGTCGTAGGTGGTGATGGCGGGGCTGGCGTCTTTGGGTGCGCGGAAGGTCAGGTCATAACCTCGTTCTATGGTTCCGTGAGCGACAGAGATGGAGAAAGGGATGGGACACACGCTCGAGACCGTTGAAGAAGACGGAATAGTTGGCCTTGTCGAGAGAGGGGTCTAGGAGAACGAGGACCTTGTCACCGGTGTTGGACTTTGCGACGACGGTGGTCAGCAGAGCCAGACAAAACACCAGCGCTGATCTTAAGAGGTTCATGATTCGTTGAAGATGTGTTGGCAGTGGTCTCGACAGGTGAGTTTGACGGGGTGGCAGTGCTAACTTATCTCACGGTTCACGTGATTTATTATACTTGGACCCGTTCTTGACTTGGACAAGTTTCGCTCGACGCCGACGTCGACCACGAGCGAGCCAGATCTCGAACAGGTCGTCTAATGGATGACTCCACTAGCGAGTCTTCTACCCCTACTCCATTTCCCTCTGTCGCTTCTGTACTCGGCGTCAAAGGCGCTCTACGCTTTCGACGCCATGGCGCAAGTCAAAAGGCTCACGTCGTCCTCAGACGCGTAGAGATATCCGAAGACCCTTCTTACCCTCCAGGTAGGGGCCCCGTCGCTCACTTCAGTCTTTTCGCGCAAAAGAGGATCGAGGTCAAGCCTGGCAAGGAAATCCTCCTCTCCGTAGCTTCAGACGATGGCTCCTTTACAGACCAAGCTGTCATCTTCGAAGGTGACCTCTTTGCACTCCCTGACTCAAACTCGGACGAAGAGGAGGAGGTTGAAAAACAGATCGCTCACGACGATACCTTTTCTGACCCTCCCGTCTCTCATGTCATCCCTCCAAAGATGCGGAGAACGTGGACAAAACAACACGAACAGGTGAGCCCGGTCGAAGGTGAGCATACCCATTTTCCCTCGCAGTCCCCATCCATGCGAGCATTCGGTATGTCCCTCTTAGATACCTTCACCCCTCCACCACCTACATACGTCTCCGTCGGCGTACAAGCCCAGCCTGCGTGCTCTGTGAGTGCTGTCCAGGTAGTACCCCCACCCCTACCCGTACAGGAAATTTTACCACCCCCAACTCATGAACCCCCCGGAGAGCCATCCACTCTTGTGAGAGAGGCCGTGCAAGTAACAGTCTTGGACTCGTCACCAAAATCAAGCCCCCCATTCGACGATCTTCCAGTGAGTACATTGTGTCCACCCATCCGACACCTTCTCAACCATTCCAGATATCAACCGATGTCCGGTCGCGAAGTCTCTCCCCAATGAGCATTGCCTCCTCGCCCTGCAGCCCTCCCCCGCAATCACCTATTCATCCACCTTCTCCATCCCCCGTCAAGGTGCCCGCCACACCAGTCAAGTCACCCACTACCGAACTAGGTAAAACGCACTCCGCCACACAAGGGTCTGCAGAGAAATTAGAGGTGCCTTGGCCTCATATCGAGGATGCCGCCAGCAGGACGTCACAGCTTAGCCCTGTATCCTCCGAAACTGTCGACATGGACCTCCAGTCGTCCTCGCCGTCGCCCTCTGCTTCTTCTGATGATATTCCAGGGTTTATCACCGGAGCTGCTTCCCGCCGTGCTTATCCCCCATCGCCTCTCATCCTTCCTGCAGCGCTTGCAAAATCCAGTGTAGCCGCACAAACACCTGTGCCACCGTCAACTCAGACAATCGTGGCCTCTCCAGCGTCGACTGTGGCGACAACGGCGGCACTTTTCGCCACCGAGTTCGTCATAGAGAAGCCCGAACCCACCTCTCCCGTCGTCCCCGCGGCACCACCCAAGCGCGCACCTATCAAAAACCCGTTCGTCTCTGGTGGATTTATCACGGAGTTCGTAGGGGAGAAGGACTCGCTAATTCAGAGAAAGGATTCGATGGACCGCGTGAGTCTCTCTGATAAAATGGTGCGTTTGGAGAACGAGTTTCTCTGCACCCGTATCGATGACCAGGTCGTATAGCCTAGTCCTGTGGAGCAACCGACGATCAAGACGGAACCGACTGCGCCCGAAATCATTCCGCCCCCCCAACCATCTCCAGTTGTGGAGCCGTTGAAGGTAAAAGTTCCAGAACAGAGACCGCCTCCGCCTTTGAACTCGTCGGTTTCGATCGCCACTGAGTCTCAATGTCCACCATTGTCTGCGTTACCCCCTAGGTCGTCTGAACCTGGAGCTATCAAACCGAAAACAGGCTACCAGCCCATAACATCAGCCAACGATCCACGGTTGTCATATACCTCCACTGGTTCGATCTCCAATCCTTTGGGTATCCGACCATCGAGACTTCCTCCGGCCCCGCCCCCAAAACCTCCTCGGACGTCCCCATCACGCCAGGGAAACAAGAGAAAAGTGGTGGTTGGGAATGGCTGGCCTTACAACAAGCAGACGAACGGACATGTCGCGGCGCCCCCGCCAGCAGTCATAGTGAACCCTTCACCGCCGGTTGCCAAAGGGACACTTCCCATTGTGCGGCCATTGACCCCAGAAAGCACCCGGTCATCGACGACCCCGCCTGGGCTTTCTGGTCTTGCACCCTATTCATCACCGTCTCCACCTGGGTTCCTACATGGTTCGTCGGGGCCCAAATCTGCTGCACCCGCGGACCAGGGTCGGTTTGGGTTATTCCCTCAGTCTGTATGTTCGACGCCGCAAATCAAGCATGGTGAGTTCCTGATAGGCCACACTGAATCCCGATTGTGACAGCCACCTACAGAAATCAACGAATGCCCGTCTTTGTCACAGTCTCCCATCTCGGCACAAAGTATTCCCATACAAGCACCGCGACCCATTGCGCCTCCATCATCAGCTTCTACCGTTCTGCAATACACGCCCCAATCGCTGGAACCGTCAGGGTCTACCAGCTCGACACCCTCGCGTGACTCCAAAGGGAAGAAGCGTGCGCTGACATCGGATGGCGAAATAGACGCCGAGAACACTCGTCCCCGCAAACGTCCACCCGCGTGGCCTTCTGAGGATCCCGAGTTTATAGCGCAAATTAATAGCGACGAGGACGGGGGGGTCAACTTCATCTCGTTGAGTTCGGACGGGGAACGATTAGCGGTGATATGCAACGATCGGTCGATTCGAATATGGAACATGCAGAGCAAAGTAGAGACCGCTCGGCTGGGACAGAATGCACCGATCGTGGCCGTTGCTTGGATGTCGGATGACATGGGCGTTGTCTCACTGGGACGGGATGGGGTCATCAGCAAGTGGACGCGTACGGTACGTGGTGGGTTTGGCACGACGAGCGGGTTCGACTGACGTTTACCTGGAACAGAATCAAAATCATTGGCAATGGGCCAAGTTATTGGATGCCGGCAAGGAGGACTCGACGTGTTTTGCCTATAAACGTGACAGGATCGCAGTCGCTTTCCCGCGGTTAGGCGTCAAAGTGTGGATATGGATCAAAGGTGAGGCGGTCCTTGCAAGCACGCGGTGCTCACATCGAGCCCAGACACAGGTACTTGGCAACCCCAGCGGTCGATATTACGGCAAAACGTGACGTCAATTCAGTTTGTGGAGGACGGGGAGGCGTTGATCGGTGGTACGAGTGATGGCGTTTTGTAGGCGGCTGCTTATCGCGCTTGAGGGGGATGCTAACTGACATGTGTCAAGGTGGTATTGTCAGGTGCCAAACGGGACGTTGCGCGCGTACGCCTTTCTCAAGGCCAAAGTGTGAGTACTTGGCGCTTGAATGCGAGCGGCTCGTTGATAGCGTGCAGATACCACTTGGACGTCAATGTGGCCGGCACGCATGCCTTGGTATCCCAAGTGGGCGGACGGGTTCATTTAGTGGGCATTCAGCAAACAGATCACAAGGGCAAGATCGAGCAAGTCTACTCGATGAACAGCGACACGACGGGCGAGCAACGGCAGAACCTGGGTGCCGTGTTTGCCAGCGGGTGCAAAACGGTCCTGTTTGGGTCAATGACAGGACAGAACCTGCTGGTGTGGGACAAGGCCAAGGGTGAGGTGATTTGCGTGCTCGATCACGGAACATGTGCGTAAACGTTTTCTCCGCTGAAACACAAGTGTGTGACCATTTTCATTAGCCGAACCAGTGCAAGCTGTTGCTGTAAGCCGGTGCGATTTCTTGGGCGTCTATGATGCTGATGTGTATGTTTACAGTGTTTCGACCGGGGTGCGCAGGCATGCATAGTTACAGGCACCAAGAATGGCCTTCTCTCCTGGTGGAAACCGCCTTTAACGGAATCATGATATGTATGAACGTATTTACACTGGCTCACCGCGCGACTGAGCTCGTCAACAGAACGCCCTGCATTCGCCATTTTTTTCAAGCTATGACCGGATCTTGCATACTGCTAAAGCACACCGTAATGAGGACCCGGAGATGACACTGTATCAGTATCGCACAAGCACTATACTTAATATCTGTACGCTCTTAGAGGCTGTCTTGTTTGTTATTATTTTATTGCGTGCCAGACTCATGGGGAATGTTTGTGTCTGTTTATCTTACTTAGGGCCGGTTCATGTCGCGGCATTGATGTGACTGTACGTCGACTCTGCGATTTCGTGTCGAGGTCAAAGTTAATCTCCTCCGTCGTCGCCAACGTCGACCTCGCACGTTTTTCCGTCCCGTACGTCGCTTTACCCTTTGATATACCCTCGCCGTCGTCGCCCACAGCATGGCGAACACTCACCGGTTTGTTCCGAACAGAACCAACCGTACTCGCCGCGATTGTGCGTGAGTTGCAGTTTCCCTCAAGTTCTGACAAGCTCGCGTCTCTGTCCCAAGCGGCCCTTTATTTTCCTTGCATCCGGTGGGTTCATTAAACATGTTCTCGCGCGCCACGACGAGGGGGCTCGTGCTGGCTGCACAGCCTCGACAGCGTGGTTGTCATGCTGCAGCGGTGTGGACGCCGCAAGCGCTGTCAGACCGTCTTGCTTGACCGGTTCTAACTCTTGCATCCTAGTGCCAGCGCGTGCAAAAAGACTAGTTTGACGACATGCAGACCATCAAGTGCGTTGTAGTGGGCGACGGTGCCGTTGGAAAGGTGCGTGACCCGTTTTCTCATTTCTTTCTTAGTTGGGCATACGAGCTCTTTTTCTCGCTCTCTTCTTTTTCGTAGACGTGTCTCTTGATCTCGTACACGACCAACAAGTTTCCGAGCGAGTATGTCCCGACTGTATGTTTTTTTTCTCTTTTTCTGCGTCTGTTGGACAGATGTGAGCTTAAATGCTAGGTGTTTGATAACTACGCCGTGACCGTAATGATTGGTGAAGATCCATATACACTGGGATTATTTGACACCGCCGGTACGTCCCTTTTGCTGTCGTGTTGGCTATCACACGAATGTTTTTTTGGTTTTACAGGCCAGGAGGACTATGATCGTCTCCGTCCACTATCATACCCACAAACGGACGTGTTTCTCGTTTGCTTCAGTGTCACCTCCCCCGCGTCGTTTGAAAACGTCAAGGAGAAGTGGTTCCCCGAAGTACATCACCATTGCCCCGGTGTACCGTGCCTCATTGTCGGCACACAAATCGATCTTCGGGACGACAATCAAGTAATTGAGAAGTTGGCTAGACAGAAACAGCGACCGGTAACGAGTGAACTGGGTGAACGCCTTGCGAGGGAGCTTGGGGCTGTCAAATATGTAGAGTGTTCGGCTCTGACACAGAAGGGTTTGAAGAATGTGTTTGATGAGGTGCGTCTGTGCCTGTTGATTTTCTTGGCGCGTCTTGGCGATATTGACCCGGTGGCGGGTAGGCTATCGTCGCTGCTCTCGAGCCTCCCATGATGAAGAAAAAACACAAATGTGTCATTGTCTAACGTCGTCTGTTTCATGGGAATGTCTCGTTTGATATCTTCCATCTCTTAACGACTCTTTTTACGCCCCCCTTTTTGCCTCATATATCCTTGACGTTTCTCTTAGCTCTGTCGCCCTACTTCCCCTCTCGCGTAACACCTTGGGGCCCATGATTCTTCTTACCCTCGATGTTCCCTCAACCATTTATGGCTTTCTCCACCACACTGAGTAAATTCCGCCGGAGGGGCACTAAGTTAGTCACCCGTCTAGACCGAACGCAACCTAATCTTTTCTTTTTTCTCTCTTTCATGTTCTTCTCGTCCCTCGTTTTTTTTATCCTGTACTCGGGGGCGGTTAATGATGCACGGAGAAGCGGAGGGGGGACAGGGTGGTTTTTTTTTTTGGGCAAAAAGTACAAGGATGGTATTGGATTGGATCGATTTATACCCCTTTTTTTGCTCTTAATGAGGCATCGCTGGTTCTCTCTCGTCAGTGTCGGTCAATTGCGAGGCTTGGCAGTCTCGTCCCCGTCGGCGGGTCTCGTATGCGGTGATGCTGATGGCAGCGAATAAGGGAAGCGAGGGGACAAACGGACTCGTGATGGCCAATTGCCAAGGGAGACGTTGCGGCGAAGTTGGACGGATCTTGTTGTAGATGGCATCATGACGAAAAGCGTCGCAGGCCAAGTCAAGATGCTGTTTCATATTGGGGCATTGTTGGCGTCTTTGGATCGAGGCGTGTCAGCGCGAGCGTCCGTTTGGAGACGATCAGCTTGACCGCTGGACGGGGTACTTTGAATGTGCATTAGCTGAAACGACGCCTCATTTTTCACCTGGCACTTGCTTCGGGGCATTCCCAAGCTGGGCTGGTCATACTTGTCCATTTCGGGACCCTCAAGATACGTGCCAAATGTCCCAACGCGAGGTTCTATCATGCGTTACGAGAGACCATAAACAACTCTGTAAGATGAAGATGGTCGAGTTGCA
Organism: Fistulinella staudtii; assembly: GCA_038094235.1. Lineage (NCBI taxonomy): Eukaryota > Fungi > Basidiomycota > Agaricomycetes > Boletales > Boletaceae > Fistulinella > Fistulinella staudtii. The sequence goes on along the minus strand of JBBPTS010000106.1, from coordinate 2,550 downwards.
TGTCGCGTTGAAAAAAAAAGCTACATGATGCCCCTCACTGTTCAGACGATGCGACTCAAACGTGACCACTTGCTCCGGGCGGGTGTCAATGTGGGATGAAACGTGCCCGAGGATGCGTCCCATGCGTTGCATCCGAATCCAAGGGATTTTCAGAACGTCACGTGGTCACCATTGCACGCTGGCGAGGGCGTCAGTCGCATGAATGAGAACGAGTCGCAAAGGTGAGACGTGGTAGCGCGATGCACGGACGCACCCCGAGCGATCCAGCGTACGAGTTGCGGGTTTGCTCAACGAAACGGAAATCACCCATGCTTGACGAACGTCCGATGCCGCCATTTGCACTCGTTGATAGAAAGCCAGTGACAATATCTAAGCGGGAGGGTGACTCCTGACATCAAACGCAAGTAGGTCTTCCATGTGTCTGACTCATGCGATCCGTGGATCAAAAGGTGTTCCGACAGAATCGGCACGTTCAAAAGAGGGCTATCCGGGGGTGACTTGGGTGCGGACATGAAAATGCGAATCATACCAAGGGAAAAGGGAAACCACGAGCTAAAAAGAGGACGATCAAGACGATGGACCATGGATGAATATACAATAGGTCAACGATGTTAATGCGTTTTGGGGGGCCGATGAGGCTTGGCAACCCAAGCCTCCTGCGCATCGATTGATTGGAATGGGCTTGATGGATGCGGAAACCGGTCGTACGACGGACCATCAAGAGACATGCCGCCTTCGGGTTAGAAGAGTCAAAGGTGGACAAGAATCACGCAAGGGCAAGGTCGATGGTCTCGGCGGGCAAGTGTTGGATGCCCTGTGCCTTTAGCAAATCTTCCATGGCCACCTTCTTTCCTTTGCGGGAATCGCTTAT
>JBBPTS010000105.1:0-28779 GCA_038094235.1 Fistulinella staudtii | reverse complement strand
ACTAGTGGATCGGATCTCGCGATTTGAAACCTCCTGGTGGGTCGTCGTCTGGGTCATCATGGACTTTTTGTTTTTTCTTCTTTGTTTTTTTTGCATGCTTTCGTGTCTCTTTCTCCTTTGTCATGTGTTGCGGTATAAAAGATGACTGAACGGTGCTCGTTGGAGGTTATCATCACCCTGTATTTACTGCAATCCTCATACGTCTCAGAAGCGACACTAAAAACTAGAAAGTTCCTCTTGCGCCTCGATAGCATTCTCACCTGACCTATCTCCCTTTCACTTTCGCTGTGGCTACAGCGTCTGCATTCTCGATTGCGCCCAAGGTCACTTCGCCCGACCAGTACCTATCGAAGTCGTCCAATTCTAGCAGGGCGAGTCTCCTGCGCGCAACCCACTCCCCTTTACAGACCATCGTTCCTACATCGGACAAGCGAAGAAACGAGTCGGCAGTACGTATAGACACCCAGCGTCTAAATGACACCACGATTGGCGTGGAGGGTGTATGGTCGAGCGCGTAGTTCCACATCAAGAACGTACCAATCGTAAACCACCCCCTGACTTGAAATGCTACGCTCGAGTGTCCAAGATGTTGAAGGGGTTCCGCGACGAAGACCTTGACACGGACCTGAATGGTACCGATCAGATGTGTATGCGTAATCTTTTGAACACCTGGACAGCTGAGGCTGGAAGCACATCCGAGTCGGTGAGTGTTTGAAGATATGGACTTGTGTATTCTACAGTGAACGTCTGAAATATGCACATAGGGTCATCACATTAGTGGGGAACTCACGCCTCATCGATGAAACGATGGTTTCTTGGTCCTACGTTGAGAAACCTCTAGGGACATTATCTAGGAAATATTCAGAGAGTCGACTCAATGACAATGCGATGAAGCAGCGGTGATGCTTCAAGTGCAACTTCGGTTTTCGTTCAACATCCAGATCAAGCTTGCTAATGTTCTTACCAGCAAGCTTGATTTCGATGTTGAACTTTTAATGCACTTTTCACACCAGCATAGTTTATTTAGTCTTCCCAAATCGTTTCATTCAGTTAAGTGCATCCTTTGTTGACATTCTTCATTTGTGTCATCTGCATGGGTGAATCAGTCAGCATGTAATACACCATGGGGAATAAATGTGGCTCCAGTGGGGTGCAACCTGACTGAGGGGCTCAAGAGTCGACAACGATGACAAACCATAAGCACAACACCTCGACGCCCTATCGATATTGCATCACTGAGATCAGAACGGATCTACATCTTGAAAGAAGGGAGATCAGCGCTCAGCGCTGCCCCATGATGTGAAAGAAAGGATATCGATCGCACCGGTTGCAGCAGATGTGACACGATAAAACAGCATTGAAACTTACTATTTAGCCAATGGGAATACTTCGAAACGAGAAACGGGGTACGTTACCTATGTAGAGGTACACAGTAACGGATGGTAGTGGAGAAAGAAGAGACGCAAAAGTTGGCGCCTGTTGTTCGGCTAAAAATGACGGCAATCCCACGAGATAAAAACAAGGCCTCGGACTTGAGTTTCAAGCCGTAACCTACAAACGCACCGTAGTAATTCCGAGCCAAATCGACAATATTGTTCCGGAAAATAGTGTGTCATGTGGGTCGCGGTCGCTCCGGAGAAACATCAACGCTTTTATGAAAAACCCATTCTGCAGTCCGTGTAGGGCATTGGCCGCCAAAGAACTGACGCGGCTGACATATTGGTGTCCCGAGATACCCGTGTGCCGCGCAGACGTATATACTGGTGGGTGTTGCTTTGATGTACAGAAGACACGGTGTTGCATCGCGACTCAGTTCGGGTTTTGTAAGGCGTCTGCGTACCACAAGGACGTGCGTAAAGGAATTCCCGGAAATTTTAGGAATCCATAAAACAAATAGGGAGTAACAGATAATCACTCAACGGAACTCTACGTTTGATTCAGAGGTCAAGTTAGGTGGGTCCAGCACCCGTATGCTTTCTCCTCAGACGGACTATCCTGCACTGCCAATATGGGATAATTTATATGCCGATTTATGCAGGACATAGGAGGCTTCGCTGCCCTGTTACAGCCCAAACAACGGTGATCAGACAATATCGTATTACTGTTGTCTGCCCGATTATCCGTTCTTTTCCCTCGAATACAGACAGCGGAGAAGCATGCTCCGAATCCATAAAAGTCACAGTATGTTCTTGCTACTCAGTTTTTCCCGTTGATCCTTTTATCGTTCACCATGTCGCTTAGCGAATTATTGTTCACTACGGTCCACGCGGTGTCGCAGACCCTCAAGCTGGACACCGTTCTGACTGACTATCGCTATCGGTCCTTAGTACTTAATGTCACCATCGCTTGCGTTGTGATCTCTGTCCTCCTTCGATGGCACCGTACATCAAGACAGAAAGTTCGCACGACAGAGCTCCGAGGGCCGCCCAGTGAGAGCTTCTTCTACGGTGTCGGAAAGCGAATCCTCGATGCGGAAGACGCGGGTTTCATATACGAAACATGGGCACAGGAATACGGTCCCATATACGCGGTCCCATCGACTCTGGGGAATAAACGAATCATTTTATGCGATCCCAAAGCAATTGCTCATTTTCACGCCAAGGAAACCTGGACATATATTCAGACGCCTTTCAACAAGATGTTCATCGCGCTCTTCGTACGTGTTCATGATGTCCTTGTTGTTCTACCGTGTGGCTGATGTTTGAATAAAGTTTGGAAAAGGTCTTGTGTGGTCGCATGGCGAGGAACACAGGAGGTGTGTTGTGTACATGTTGACCATCGGAACATTCATCCGTTTTGTTAGACAACGCAAGTCCTTGACACCAGCTTTCAGCATCGGGGCCATTCGACACCTGACACCAGTTTTCTACAACTCTGCATACAAGGTCAGCTTATTATTATAAAGACGTAATGGTGTCTGAGCAGAATATGAAGGCTAAAGCTGCTTGGGATACTCTTATCGAGTCGAGCGGCGGGGATAACTCCCTCATTGACATCCAAATCTGGTACGTTTCGTCGACCAACCTTTTATAACTTTATGGTTTGATGTGCCAGTGTTCAAGGATGAATCATATATCGTACGTTCCGTGTTGCCTTCTTTCCGACCACACATAACCGGGGTCACTGCAGCCTTGATACCATAGGTCTTGCAGGTTTCTCTCACGACTTTGGCGCGCTCGAGGGCAAGCACGACGACGTCACCGAACTCTTTGACGAGTTTGGCGGATCCCCCAAGAGCAAGACCGGCCCCAAAGCAAATGTGGAGTTAATGGGGCTCGTCTTTCCCTTCCTCGCGCGGGCGCCAACACAACGCTTGAAGCTCATTCTGAAGCTCAATCTCGCCATGGGAGAGATCTCGAATGTATTACTCGCACGAACAAAGAAGGAAATGGAGATGGGTGTTGCCGCAGGCAAGGAAGAAAAATCGGTCATTGGATTACTGAGTACGTGAACTATTTCAAATGTCCCGTTACATTCTCTGTTAAACTTGCCACCAAAGTCAAGGGAGAAAAAGGAAAATCAGACTTTAGCCTGACGAAGGAAGAAGTAATGGCCCAGGCAAGTGGTGCTATCCTTTGGAAGTTCACCTCTGACTGGGCTTTATAGATGAGAGTGTTGCTTCTTGCGGGGTACGAAACTACCTCCAGTATGTCCCCTCATCATAGGTTTCAATAAATTAAAACTTATGCGTTCCGTCAATCTAGTCACATTGACTGTAAACATCAACTATATATCCGCCATGTGTCCACTGATTCCTTGACAGTGGGCCCTTCTGGAACTTGCGCGGAACCCAAAAATACAGACGAGATTGCGTAACGAGCTGCTAGAGCACGGAGCAGACCCGACATACGACCAACTTTCAAACGGCCTTCCCTACCTTGACGCTATTGTGCACGAGATCCTTCGCGTCCACCCGCCTGTTACTGAGTTTACACGGGTTGTATGTTTACATTTCCTCTGTTTTATACCTGGTTTCTCATCATGCATTGCATATTCTATGCTATCCACAACTTTCAATCGTCGATCATCAACTGTTTTGCTTTGTTCAGGCAGCCAAAGATGATGTTGTTCCGCTTTCAGAGCCCATCCGCACGAAGTCCGGTAAGCTAGTTAACAGCTTAACTATAGCCAAGGGAACCCTTCTGGCTATATCGATCGAGGCAATGAACCGCTCCATCGCACTCTGGGGTGAGGATGCCAAACATTTCCGCCCAAGTCGGTGGCTCGAGACATCGTCGGCGGGGGGAATACCGGACAGGGCCAAAAAAATGCAGGGTCATCGTCACTTACTCACGTTTTGGGACGGGCCAAAGATGTGTTTGGGCAAGAACTTTGCATTGACCGAGTTCAAGGTAAGTGGTATCATTGCCTGATCGTCCCTTTCAAACTTTCGTCTGATTTTTTTTTTGGAAAGGCGGTGATGGTAGTGCTCGTGAAGAGCTTTGTCTTTGAAATGCGTGATGGTGTGGATGCAAAGATTGAAATCGGGCGAGGCATGCTCCCGCGACCGATACTCGCAGGGGAGCAAGGATGTAAGATGCCCTTGCGCGTGCGTCCGTACCTCGCCTGAATGTAGGCCTGTAACTGTGAGCACGCTGAATCGGAGGAGATCCATAGTAGTAGCAGGACAATCCGAGTCGTCTCGTTGTAATTCATACTCTACTTGGAGCAGCACTGGCCCTATTCCATGTGCGATATACGATGTGTACTTTTGTATTTACATACCCAGCACTTGACTTGGCCTGTAATGATGACTCTGTATAATTCGAATGCTGCACTCTGTAGTGGACGAGCGGGACAGGCTGTGGTCCATTATTGCTTTCGCGCCCAGTGTCCCTGAGGCTTCTTAATGGTTCTGCTGACTCAGCATGGCACACGCTTGTAAATAGCTCGCGCTCACGCCTGACGGGCTCCGTTATTAATAGTTGAAACACGGTGACGGTAAAGCTCCACGAGTCCAGCCCAAGACTAACTACATATTTTCAGTATAACATGCAGTGTTGGCATATCAGATGCCATGCATGCTGGAATTGCCGTCCCAACTTGTGTTGAATGACGATGATATTGGTCTTTGAACTTGTGACCAACGGCATCGCCATTCAACACGACGCATATTTGAGCGGTTAGATCTTTGAAGCCCGAAATCAGGTTCGCGAACCAGCGGAAAGGTCGATAATGATAACGATCGTACATGTTACCTATTCTTGTGAGAACATGCGACGGCCGGATGATACTATCGCCATCCACTTTGGTTTTTCTGCGGAACATCTAACGCTGCTATCTCCTGAATTCGGGGCCCCCACAATTTTTAACTCCTTACAAAATATTGAGGATGCCTCAAGAAGGTCTATCATCTAGCTGGAAGCTTCATTGGGACTATTTATGCTGACTCGGAGGAAACAGGAACTACACAAACTCAACGTCAACAAGCGCCTTTTGACTCATTCTATCTTGGAGTGATTGCTGCATCCGCTGTTGCTATTTTGACGATTGCTATCACTGTATCCTCAACCACGGAGGTGCCAGAGTCCCGTCTCATTTTGCCTCCTGGTTCTGTGGTGCGTTCCCTTTTAATGCCCCGAGATAAGCCAGTTGAAAAAAAATCCAGGTTGTCAACCCACTCGAATACAACGTTCTCGGCACTGACTATACCCAATGGCGTACGAATGATTCTTTCGTAGGGCCCAATCCCACCAGCACCAAACCTCCATTCATTCAAATATTTGATCGCTCTTTCCTTCGTGTGACGGGACCAAACGCATCTATTCGGCTTGTCTCATCCCACCCAGGCTTCGACTTTGCTCATGAGGCCCCGATCTATGTGCCCGACCTCAATACTGTGTTCTTCTGCAGCTATGCCGGTAGTCATCTTGGACATAGTGGCTGGCATAACAACAATATTGTCTCCATGCTTGACATGAACGAGGTTCACAATGCCACTACTGTCACGGCAGATGACGTCAATGTACAGGTCCAGACCGTAAGTAGATCCTCCAGAAACTTTAAAAGGGAACTACTCACACACCAACTCAGTTGAGTTTGCCTGATACTGTGCAGATGGTCAATGGAGGTACAGGTCCTTACAAGGGGAACCTTCTTTTTGTTGCATCAGGACGAGCATTCCTGCCACCTTCAATCATCCTCGTAAATCCCAAGTCGCCGTTCAATGCTACGGTCTTGCTGGACAACTTTTACGGCAGACAATTCAACTCTCTCAATGATATCAGGGTGCTACCTGGTACAGATATCATATTTTTTACAGACCCTGCGTAAGTTCTTCCGCTTACCAGAGTTCGAGATATACAACAATTAAATGAGATATGAAATACAGATATGGCTATTTAATCGGCTTCCGTCCTGAACCGATGTTGCCCGTTCAGGTATACCGCTTTGATCCATCAACTGGACATGTCAAAGTTGTTGCCGACCAATTTGTGGAGCCGAATGGAATTGCCTTTACCCAAGATGGTAAAACTGCATTCGTGTAAGCACTCTATCGTATATCTACTCTTGAGGTTAAGTACGGTATGCTCGTTCCAGGAGTGACACAGGTCTCTTAGGTGGTTTCCTGGGGAATAACCCAATCCATCCGGCTACCATGTATGTTCCCTTGAGGCACCCATTCCAACGTCTACTTATGTCTACAATAGTTATCAGTACGATGTCGATCCGATCACTCATTCATTCACGAACCGTCGCGTCTTCGCATACACTGATGCTGGTATCCCAGATGGCATCCAACTCGACACAAACGGAAATGTGTATGCGGGGTGTGGAGATGGCGTGCATGTATGGAACCCTAAGGGCATCCTCATTGGAAAAATTTTCCTTGGCAGCACGACGCCTCAGATGATCTTTACAAAATCTGGCCTCCTCATTCTGAATGAGGAGCGGATATATCTTGTGGATGTCGCGGCTCAAGGTGCTGATTTGGCCACATACTAGCGAGGCCGTGATGCTTGGGCACTCTGATAATCAAAATTCTGAACGTCCCTCTGTACAAACTTGAAACTATAGGTCCGGATAGCGGCACAGCACTGTGAGAAAGATTCGTCACAGTACTCTATGAAGCTCGGATCTTGTATGTTCCACATTCCAAAAAATCTACTACAAAATATGTAACTCGTCACCGTTTGCGTCATGGGCATCCAGAGCCTCTCATTGAGGCGAGATGCTTATCTCGAGCTTCGATGATGTCGTGAGATAACTAGGAAGTAGCCAGACCTGTAACAAATGACAGAGTGATTCACACCATGACCGACATTCTCGTCGGTGCTCTCACAAGCTGTGAGTCAGCTCTAAAGGCTTCAGGTATTGACGCTTTCGATCACTTCTAAGTTATGTAGTCTCATTTCATTATAGCATACGACTCGGAAGCAGGCTTTCTGACTTTAAGGCCCTTTCCAGAAGCATTTACAACGTCAGTACCGATAACATGCTGAAGATTTCGCCCGGTGTGTCAACGTGGCTGTCCTAGATGGCCATCGTTGTACTGGTGGAGCTGGCCTTGGCGGTGACAGGGGTTCTGGCGCAGTGGCTGGTGTCCTTTCCGAAGATAGGCTAGTTCGGTTGTAGGCAGGCTTTGCTCCCTGCCATTCCGCCTGTCTGGGGCGACGCTCCCTCACTTGCCGTGTCCAGCGTCGAATATTTCATTGTTGGAAATGAATGATGAGAATGCTGACCAAAATCTTGCAGACGAGGAGGAAGATTGCTCTTGGTTGAAGGCTTTCTTTGGCAGAAAAAGGAGAAACGTTGATGCTATCGCTACTAGGCGCTCTGTGTTTGATGATCCTCATCTCGCATCTTTCTATTTACCGAAGAAAGAGTATGAGAACCTGCACCGCTTTGATCCCACTGCGAGATGGACTCACAGAGAAGAAGAAGTGAGTTTTCACACAATTATACTGTTTCTCTTACTGAGTTGCTATGAGAATCTCTTGCGTAAAATTGACTGGAAGATCATGCTGACGGCCGCTATTGGATTCTCTGCCCTCAACCTGGACCGAAGTAACATCGGCCAGGCCAATTCGGCCGGCTTTCTCTCAGATTTGCGTTTGACTACGGATGGTAATCAGTCGTCGAACTCCCCGAAAGTGTATGTATAAAAGTTTTTGACACAGATTTTAACCTGGGAAATTCCGTTTTTCTCTTCTCCTTCCTTTGCGCGGAGTTTCCGTCACAGCTAATCTCGAAACGCGTAAGGGAATTCCCATGCCCCACTCGACATATGAAGACCTGATATGAACAGGTTGGACCCGACCGCTGGATTCCGGCACAAATTTGTTTATGGAGTGAGCCGCCAGTTGGTGTGGCAGAATCGTGCTAAGATGGGTATAGGCATCGTTACCCTTTCTCAGTTTTGGCTTACCGGAAAGGCAACATTTCTCGTCTGCCGTGCATTACTGGGGTGAGATTTTTTATCCTTTAGTTTTTCATGTGATGGCGTGACACTAGATTTCGCAGTCTGCTTCAAGGAGGGTATGTTATTATCCACTTCGTATAGCATGATTGAACCGATCTTGCGCTTCATAGCTACATACCCGACTTGATTTTATACCTGTCCTGTACGTTCCTTTGATGTCCAATGGTTTTGCTCTCTGAAATCCTTTAGATTTCTACACGAAAACTGAGCTTCCCGTGCGCTTGACTTGGTTTTGGATGACCATGAATCTCTGTTCGATCGTTTCTAGTTTCCTTGCTTACTTCATTTTGCACCTCGATGGGATCCATGGCATAGCTGGATGGCGGTTCGTAATCCTTCTCTACTGTGACGAATTGGATTGATTGACACGTTCACAGATGGTTATTTTTGATCGAGTAAGTACACTAATTTGTCCATCCAGGTTCCACCTCTTGTTCGCTAATTGTACTGCCGATAGAGGCTTGATTACATTTTCCATAGCCATCTTCTCATCGTTCAATATGCCCCCGTCCCCCACACAGACGAAGACGTGGTTCCGGCCAAAGGGGTGGTTTTCTGAGCGCGAGGAAGTCATTATAATCAACAAGATTCTTCGTGACGACCCGACCAAGGTAACAGAGTCCCATTCGTGCCAAGTGATTTGTGCCATACAACAATCTCTAGGGTGACATGCACAACCGGGAGGGACTGACAATAAGAAGACTTTGGATTGCAATCTGTGATTATGACCTATGGCCGCTGTACATTCTGTGAGTACGAGTGGCTTCCGCGCATTATCCCTGTGTGAGGTACCCTTCAGCGGCCTTATGTTTTATATACCATCTATTCCCCCGTCAAATTACCTGACCCTCTTACTCCGAGACGCTGGGTAAGTCTGAATTTTGCCTGCATGATGGTTGCTGAAATGCTACCTAGGTTCGGTAAGTTTCAGACCAACTTGTTGACCATACCGTCACAGGCTTTGGGAGTCATTACCATGTTTTTGGCTACCCTTGTATCGGAATTGGTTGCGGAACGCACAATATTGGCAATGATGCAAGATCTATGGACACTTCCGTTCTTGGTAGCACTGTATGTGCTGCCGTCGAGTCCAAATCATTGGATATTTTTCGCAAGTATCTATGTCATTTTTGGTCGAATCCTTATATAACAATTTGATAGGGCGTACTGACTGGACTATTGTCATATCCGTATGTAGTCTTCGGTTTATGGTGCCGCTGTTGAAGCGTTACGCTTGCATTTCGTCAGATTTACACAACCTATTCAAGTACGCACCTTGATTAACCGTACTGTTGCGAGCAATAGCACATGCTAAATAATAGGTCGGATGGTGCTCTCGAAACGCCGGAGCAGTGGCTAGCCGCACAGTCAATGCTTCCCTATATAACATGTGCGTCAAAAGTGTCTATCAATGGAATCGCTAAGTGCAGCTTACTTGTAGGTGTGTGCAAGCAGGCAATATCATTGCGGCTCAAATATACGTAGCCAGTGATGCGCCTAGATGTGCTATTCTTCTTTTTCGCATCAATGGCAACGCGTGTTCTCATAACGCTGATTCTCACAGATGAACGAGGAAACCGAAATTTGATCATTATATGTTGCGTCAACATCTTCGTGCTATACCCAGGGACAAAATTGTATTACATCTGGCGAAACCGCCAGCGAGCCGAGGTCTGGGACGCGATGACGCCAGATGTGAGTCGAGAGATATACTTCCGCCGTCGCTCTGGTTAACTCCAAAGTCGTTTTTGTAGGAAAAAGTCGAATATCTAAAGACGACGAAAGACGTCGGAAACAGACGACTGGACTTTAGGTTCGCGCACTAAAATTGCGTCATGACATGCGAGGGCGGATTCGAACTAGTCTCGGAGCTGTACCAATGGCCATCAGCTTTTACAATGTATTTGTATGATTATTATTTATGTATGTTTTCTAGCTGGCAAAGGATGTTTGGAACGCAAGACCCTGTGCACAAAACACCTTGACATGTACTCCAAACCGCCGATCACAACATATAAATAGCGCGATGATGATCATGTACATGGACCACTGGCAACTCGTTGAGGATATACTTCAAACTTGACGTTGTGGGACTCGAGGCACGTGTTGAACACATGTTTCATCACGACAACGTCTGTCCCCAGTTTTCATCTTCCATACAACCTCGACATTTTCGCGAAGCGTTTGGAAAGTAGGGATGTCTCATGAAGGTCGCTCACTTGGTCAGACTCTTTGTCATGCAAGGCTCGTTTTATTGTGACTAACACGAATCGAACAGGGACAACACAATCCCAGCAAAAGAGAATGGTCTCTTCCCAGCCTTTTTACCTCGCAATGGTTGTTGCATCAGCTATTGCTGTATTGACGATCGCTATCGCCATAGCCTTGACCACGGATGCAGCTATACTCTCTCTCGCGTTGCCTCCCGGTGCTGTGGTATGTCTTTGGTTCATCAACGCCCACTAGACAACCATTCATTGACAAGTTTAGAACATTATTCCCCTGAAATACAATGTCATAGGTGCCAACTACACTCGATGGCGTACGAACTCTTTCGCGGGCTTTAATCCCACGGAGACTACCCCACCTTTCATTCAAGTGTTCGATCCTTCCTTTCTCAGTGTAACGGGACCAAATGCAACAATCCGGCTTGTTGTGTCAAGCCCTGGATATGCCTTTGCTCACGAAGCATCCATATATGTGCCCGATCTTAACGTCGCTTTCTTCTGCAGCAACGCTGGCGGCCCTTTGGGATATAGTGGTTGGCATAACAACAGCGTCGTCTTCATGCTCAACATGACGCAAGTCGATGATGCCCTTGTTGCCGATAACACCCACCTGCAGATCCAAACCGTAAGTAGACATCCTCAGTGATTATCTTCACTGGTTAAAATTACTTATATCCTGCCTAGTTGGACCTGCCTGATACTGTACAAATGGTCAACGGAGGTACGGGACCATATAAAGGAAACCTCCTCTTTGTCACAGAAGGAAGAGCGCATTCCCCTCCTTCTATCGTGCTCGTCAACCCAAGGCCGCCATTTAATACCACGGTCCTGCTGGACAACTTTTACGGCAGACAGTTCAACTCACTGAATGATATCAAAGTGTTTCCTGGAACGGATATCATGTTTTTCACGGACCCCTCGTTCGTTGTTTGTCCCGTCATACCAGATGGCCAAGGTTGACCGACGCATCAGATATGGCTGGATACAAGGATTCCGCCCTGAACCGACGTTACCTTTTCAAGTTTACCGCTTTGATCCATCGACTGGCCACGTCCGAGTTGTAGCAGACCAACTCGTACAACCGAATGGTATTGCCTTTGCCCCGGATGGTAAAACTGCATTCGTGTCAGTGTTATCTCCGTCTGTTGTATAAAAGATGTACCGATTAAATTGTTTTTAGGGCCGATTCGGGTCTCATAAGTGGTTCATCCGAGATCAAACATACACATCCTGCGACAATGTAGGCACTTTTGGAATTTGTTTTTGTGGACCATCCTCATCTTCCTTTCGACACACAATAGTTATCAGTACGACATTGATCAGGTCACTCACTCGTTTGCGAACCGCCGTGTCTTTGCATATAGCGATTCAGGCATCCCAGATGGTATCCAATTGGATACGAATGGCAATGTCTACGCGGGGTGTGGAGACGGTGTACATGTATGGAACTCCCAAGGAACTCTCATCGGAAAATTCTATCTTGGCAGCCCATCAGCGCAGATGGTTTTCACCCAATCTGGCCTGTTGATTCTGAATGAGGAGAGGGTATACTTGGCAAACATCACCGCGCGGGGTATCGACTTGGTTACAAGGTAATCGCAGCGATAGGTTCAGTTTGGACAAGTATCATTAGGAGGCAATTTGGACAGACTATAATGCAAGATTGTATATGTACATCCATGTCCCTACTATGTACTCCGGGTATTATAGGTATCACGAATATGAGTTTCAAATGCCTACGTGCATAAACGCTATCTTTTGTGCCAACGGAAGCCCCATTCCCACCAGTTTCAGCACCTCGTTCAGTGATCGCGCTGCGTTAGTGCTCTGCATCAACTCTCCCGCTCTCGGCACGATCTGCTCGTAGAACGCCCCAGCCACCTTCTGCAAAGCCCTGTCGTCGACCGGCCACAGCGTTCCAACCACGCTCTGTACCCCACAATATTGCAACGATGTCGCCAAATGCATCACCTCCTCCGATCCAGCCTCATTCCCTGGGTAACTATTGCCACCATCATCGTGATGATGACATCGTCCAGACACGAACGCAAACTGGGCCCGTGGGCGTGCCTGTGAGATGTCGTGCAACGATACCACACCATCCCTCGTTGCAAACCCCGACCGGGAGGGCACAGAAGTGTCCAGAATAGTGGGGCACGCGATATGGAGCCATGCTGAAGGGTCTCGAAATGCGGCGAGCAAGGTCTCAGCGGTCACGTCTTCCTCGCCCTCCAACCGTCGGAACGACATGCCGGGCGGAATGCGATTGCGTACGAGATCGAGTTCGCGGCACATCTCACCATCCGAAGAGAATGCTGTGTAAGTAGTCCCATTGATCCCATCCACTTTGGTGATCCCAATTGCGACGATCATGTTGGGCGTCATTTGATCCGTCGCACCCAAGGACTTTTTCGACGACTTCCGCTTCAGAAAGCCGGGGAGCACATGTGGACGACGTGAGGAGTGCGAAGAGTCTCCGCGAGTCCTTCTGTACCGAGCGCGTATTAGTGCCTGGAGGGTTGGCGTGTAAGAAGATATGTAGATATTTGATAGGCATGGCTCTTTCTTCCTGTAGGGTCCTGCGGCGTGCAGGGGTATCGACGTGAACACACCGCAAGGGCACCACCACACACGTGACCCCATCGGTGCGTAGTGCAATACTCTGTGAACGATCGGGGAGACGATGTCATCCCACAAATCTGACAAGAGATCTTCCAGCGCACTTTTGTTCTCGTCGCCCACTGTGGGATCCCGCGTGAGCTCCCGGAAACGCGCCGCCATATGCGATACGTCCAGGGGCGTCACTCCTGAGAGGCGAATGTGGATGGGTTGTATGTTATACACAAGCACAATTGCATCGCACGTGCACCGACTCGCGTTGAGGACAATCACCGGACCATCGCGCGCAGCCTTGTCGAACTCGGTGTAGGGCGTTGTCAGAAGGAAATTCTTGAAGCCTTCGATTCGCCGAATCTGATCCACGACCGCTTCCTTTTCTTTTAGCATATGTTTGACGTCCTTGGCAGATGGCGATTTGCAAGTCCGAGGGAGACGTTCGAGCTGGAGAATAAGGCGCTCGTAGCTGTCCACAAGCGAGGCTCCATGTTCGCCCGTAAGTCGAAGCTCGTCCAAACACGTTCTGGCCCGTATCAGCTGGGACCACAAGACGGACCTACCCCCTTCGAGCACCTCGACGGACTCTGCTGGTTCCTTGAGGCGTAACGCAAAGGCAGCGCCATTGTATGCTAGGTAGGCTATTTGTCTCCGGGCTACACGTTGTCGGAGCTCGGGAGAGCTTAATGTCAAGATATAGCGGTCGGCCAGACGGAGCGTATTGCGGTATATATCAACACCCGACCGATGCCCATACATCTCCGCGTTTCTGATCCACTCGAATGCGGCATGAAACGCAGGCCACATTGAGCCGCCAACAACGTTCATGCTAAGTTCGTGATGCCCCAAAGCATCATGGAGATCAGAGGGTCGTTGGTCAACGAGGAAGCGAAGGTAGTACGTTGACGCGAGTTCCGCGTAGATATCAGACATGAGGGGGTGGCTCAGCGTGCAGAGATCTTTTGCAAAGTGGAGGTGCTGGAATATAGACTCGACGTCCTTGGTTCCCCAAGGAAGGACACGGGCCCTCAAAATACGAGCAAACTGTAAATTGCAGACCGCTCGTGTTGTATCTGATGTATGCCGAAGGTTCATGCACGTGCTGCAGTGAAGGTAGGCTTCGTCAAGGTCGAATTCATCTCCGGTCTCTTCGAATCGAAATATGAGGGAAGATACAAGAACCTGGAATGACGTCGCTTGATCAGAGTGATGGGGGGGTCGCAGTTCTAACGCTTCGCGACAGTGGGAAATGGATCTATCCAAGTCGCAGAGCCTGCCGTAGAGTCGAAAACGCGCTTCCAGACTACTTGAGCTCCTGTCGAGAATGGCTGCGCGACGGGTGTGTTCATGTGAAATATCGACCAGTGCTTCGTTGAAGAGGTTGATGGCAGTATGCAAGTCTTCAGAATTATGAAATTGCTGGAAGCGGACGTATACGCATGTACCGAGTGCCTCAAGAGTATTGACACGCCGAGGGGAGTCCTTGGGATGAATTACCAAGGCACAGAAATGTTTCTGGACAGCCTCTTCAAGGTCGCTGAGAACGCCCAATCTTGAGAAGCGAAGGGACAAGGCACTCCCCAGGTTGTCCAACAAAACCCCTTTGTCTTTGTGATCAGGAGAGAGAAGACCAAGGGCTGTGCGATAATGTTCGATCGCGAGCTCGAGGTCGGAAATGTTAGAGTGGAGCCTGTAACGCATCACGAGTGCATCCGCTAGATCGTAAAATGGCATGAACTGCGCTGAATCTTGGGTGGACTGAAGCTCGAGGGCGGATTTGAAGTGTTCTACTGCGTTCTGCAGATCCTCGGAAGCGCTATACAATTCAAATCGCCGGATTAGTGCTGTAGAAAAGCACGAGAGTGCGAGAGAACGGTCCGGGTGATCATTGCTCGTATTGTGCAATGCGATTGCTGAATAATTGATACAGAGTTCCAAATCCTTTGGGTCCCCTTCCAGCTTGAAACGCGACAAGAGGGCATTGGCAAGATTATAGTTAGATGTCGACCGATTCTCGATAGGAGAAGAATCGACCACGGCGCGATATTGGTAAATTGCGTTGCTAAGATCAGCAATATCACCGGAGTGCTGGAATCGAGAGAAGAGAGCACTAGCATAGTTCATGAGGGGGATCAAGCGACCATCAGGAGGAAGTATGGGAAGTGCAGTACTGAAATGTTTGATGGCGAGTTCGATATCCTGTTGCACGTTGAGATGTCCATATCGAACGAGTAATGTGGTGGCGAAGTTAGACAGCGTATTGGCTCGCCCGGGATGACCAGGAGGACGAAAGTCCAGCGCGGTCAAATGATATTCTACCGAGTGGTCTAGGTCGGCGAGATCCTCATGACGTTGAAAGCGGATGGAAAGTGCATTGGCTAGGTTACTGAGCAGCTTCCCCCTGGTGTCATCAGGTAGGGTGGTGGATGAATTTGCCAGGGTTAACGCGGAACGGTAGTGGACAATGCATAAGCTAAGGTCCGAGGCATTCCCCTGCACCTCGTAACGTGCATACAGGTCATCAGCAAGATGGACGAGTCTGTCAAAATCCTATTAATCGCATCAGTCAAAAGCTCAGTACTGCGTAAACAAATGACTCGCTTACGCTCATTCTACTCCGGTATATGCCCGCTTCCTTGTAACGTAGCCAGGATAGCTTCCAGGAGAATTCGTTGTGGGGGCAGAGGAAGACAGAACCACGCTCCCCATAGCGTTTAAGGTATGAATACAGGTGCGAGCCGCCGCATGAAGATTACGAATGGGGTAGGGTTATGTCACAAATTGACAACGCGCTGTACTGCAACGACCGGAAGAGCTCGGGAGAGCCCACATCGCACAAACAGTAGTCTAATTTACACATCGAAAAAACTAAGCTTTGATTGCACGTGATAGACGAACAGGAAGTGCTCACTTGACGTCCTCCATCCCACTGATTTGAGTTGATACGCAGATGACCACAAACTTTGAGCGAAAACCATGAGTGCATAGAGTGGTATGGTCAGCGAGGAAATCCATGGCTTGAATGTCGTCATGTCAACCTCGCGGTGAGCCAACAGTCAATTCTGACATCAGAAACACATTTCCACGCGGCGGTAGCCTGTAGTAGTCCAATAAATCAACCAAGCATAGCTAAACGAGCACATATCATTGATCTCCATCACCCAAGGCACGATTCCCAACAGGACTATGAATCAAATTTCATTTAATGGCAGAGGTTGATGATGCAAAATCCAGTTACTACAGGATGGCAATCATAACTGTCCCACTGAAAGTAAAAACTTCATAACTAATCCCACTCACGCTAGAACAAGACTGTATCGTCGGTGGTTTTGAGCGAAACAAATCAGCTTGACACGAACAGCTGGCAGGTTGCCGTGACCGGTGACCAGTCACCATGTGTGAGGATACAGTCTGTCATGACGATGCATGTGTATGATGGCGGCGTACCTCAAACACTCTCGGCTTTGGCCGTCCCTGGTCGGCCTGTTCCGAGTCTGCATCACTGGCAACAGCCTCAGAGTCCGCACAATGTTCTCAACATCCGAACCAGTGAGTAACTTGCCCGGGCAACCATGCAACAGCATTGACTAGACTAGTCATTGTCCCCCTTGGCAGGCACCAAAATAAAGCCTGTAGCTACCGGCTCTTTTCTTGTTTCTCCGCAACTGCCGGACGAATCTTGTATCCCAGTGGCACTTAAGGACGATTAAACTTCTGTGGACCATTCTTCTCGAAGAAATGACACAAATGACATCTCTCACAGTCATAGCGGATATTTTTTGGGGGAAACCGCCCTTCTAAATGATGTCCCTAAATACCCAAGAGATTCTCATCGGAGATGGCAGTGGGTATGTACCTGCACTCTCTGTACGGGATGTTCTCGAGCAGTCGAATAATGCAGACTCGACGTTTAGACCACGTCACTTCGAAATGAGAAGTCGATCTTTAAAGGTCCTATTTGCTGGTACAACGTGAGGTATCTACGTACTCGTGTTTGACGTGTACTAACCTGTCACAGAACAGGTGCATAGCATTGCTTTCGCCGCCCAGAAGTGGCGTCGGCTTAGAACCTGCTTGCTTTACATAAATTGGTTCCTGCGCTTCAATCATCGGGCAGCCCTTTTCCCGTATAAGTATATGGACTAGGACCATATATTAGTCTCAAATAAGGTGGATGGTTTCGTCGCTTCACCCCCACTCTTCCATTGATATGGTTTTTCTTTCTCGCCCCCTTGTTGCGCTGGCCGCGGTTGGTACCTACATGGGTTTGGCCTTAGCGTTCCAGTCCGCTGCAGACTATGATGCATACAAGACAACGAATCTGTACAACTGTACGGGTGGTGTACCCGTATCCAACGTCACTGCACCGAACGCGGCCGATACGCTTCCCCAGATCGAGTCCTCCGAAGGGCAGCAAGGATGGGAACAATGGGTGCTCTTCTTGCAGGGGCCACTCCCGACCGTTCTACGGTGGAACCAAGGCGACCCGAGCTCTTCTGAGCCTGCGTCTGCCAGTTTTGACGTGCTGATTGTGGACGTCAACGGAACAAATGTTCAGAGCACAGTCCGTGGCACCCTTTCATACACTGACAGCAATAACGTGAAGCGAATTACCATCGGCGACAATGTGCTGACATGGGACAGAGATGCGCTGTGGTACAACGTGTCCGTGAGCGTCGACGGTTATGCGCTTCAACTGAGCACGTTTTCGTGAGTCCTGGTTCAGGCCCACATGTCAGTCTTATTGGGAACCCGCTGAACTTTATCATCCAGAACGACGGGCGATTCCTTCCATCCGAATGTCGGATATTACAATGGATTACTGGATGACTCCGACGACTCCGGCGGTTGGTTTGGTTCCGTTCCTCTGATCCGCGGCCACGCGTAAGTTATCTCACTATTAGGGTCTGCGCCCTAGACTGACCATACCAGGGTCGGGCGCCTCTCCACGCCCCAGGGACAAAATATCACCCTCGTTGGCCTTTCGGCCCTAAAGCACATGTTTTCGGAGACTCCGCTTCCCGAGTACATCACTCAATACACTGGTGCGACCGCGTGGGGCAACAGCTCGTCGTTTTACGACACGCACATATTTTACCAGACGGAGACCATTGATGGGATGGGTACGTGTTCGGTTTTGTGGCGTCCACTCGGTGGGTCAACGTGATTTTGCCCTACTTTTACATGTAGTACACGAAGCCGCGTACCTCGGACGCGCGGTTCCAAGCCCCGGGCAGCAAGGCGTGATCTCCTCTGCCTGGGCGACTTACGCCGTCACCGACGACTTTGCGCTGTATAACCTCACTGTGAACAACTCGACCAGTGTCATCGACGCGTCCTTTTCTGGATGTGCTAATGCCAGCACTAGCACTGCCTCTGTCCCTTATACGTTCCATATCGGCTACTTGACCCTCCTCGGTTCCTTCACCGATCTAGGGGGTGGAACGACGTCATATTACAGTATCAATGGTACGACGAGCGCCGCATTTGGGGGTGCTGCCGTTGACGGCACGCTCACTGGTATCCTGGAGGAGTACGAGGCGCCACAATCGTTGGAATATTGCAATTAGATTACTAGATGTTGAACGTCTGCAACAGTCGAGCATTACTTTAGAGACGCACAGGATTTGCGATATTTGTAGATGGATTTTCTTGTTTTTTGTGCTGAGCACGGTACTCGACACTCGTTATAATTTTTTGTTATACATTGTCTTATCACCGTGTGGGATAGTCCGATAGAACGGATGTGAAAGACTGGGTAGATTGCATTACCTACTAAAAGGGTTTAGTAAATTGTGGGATACACGTAGATTCATTCACAGGAGGGCCTGCAATAAATCTTTGATGCACGGCATGATCCCAAGGGCGAAATTTTGTTACAAAAGAAGTACTTGTACATTCAGTTGCCTGGCAATTTTCGATCCGAACAAGGTCCAGATCCTGGGCTACCAACGTAGACAACACGACACCTCATGATATGGTACACGAGCGTATCGGACTGTTCTGCTCACAAACTCCTTTCCCATCCACCAGGGATAGGACGGCCATAGTTGAACACTGCAACCAGCACACGCTAGTCGAAAGCCAAATCAATCCCTCGAGCCGCGATGTTGACAAAGTAAATGTTCTCCTCATTGAATAGGAGGAGGCCCGACTTAGTGAACATCAACTCGGCGGTCGTGTTGCCAATGTAGAATTTTCCGATGAGAGCGCCTTGGGGATTCCACACATGTACACCATCGCCACAGCCAGCATAGACGTTGCTGTTGGTGTCGAGTTGAATTCCATCGGGAATACCGGAATCGCTATACGCAAAGACGCGGCGGTTCGCAAAGGACTGGGTCACTGGGTCGATGTCGAATTTGTAACTGTTGCATGGAGTAGGAAATCGAGAAAATGGTCAGTAGAGAGCAGAATTATGGGCAATGGTACGTACATTGTAGCAGGGAGCCTCTGGTTGTTTCCCAAGAAACCGCGTACAAGGCCCGTATCGGTTCTAAAAATATTTTCAGTAAATTTCAAACAATAGACGAAGAGACGACACTCACACGTAGGCAGTGTTACCGTCTGGGGTAAAAGCAATCCCATTTGGCTCAACGAATTGGTCTGCAACAAGTTGGACTTGTCCAGTTGATGGATCGAAGCGGTAGACCTGGGAAGGCAGCATTGGTTGAGGACGGAACCTATTCAGATAACCGTATCTGTAAAACGCGCATCCGTCGGTGTTAGTCTACAATTTCGATAGCTAACGGAGGTACTAACCCAGGGTCTGTAAAGTAAATTTTATCTGTTCCCGGCAACAGCTTGACATCGTTCAACGAGTTGAACTGTCTGCCCAAAAAGTTATCCAGCAGGACGGTTGCATTGTATGGCGGCTTCGGGTTTACGAGCACGAATGAGGGCGGCAGAAGCGCCCGTCCTGACGTGACAAAGAGAAGGTTTCCCATGTAGGGACCCGTACCTCCGTTAACCATCTGTACAGTGTCAGGAAGATTCAACTGGGAAAGTTGTCAACAGCCTCTTTTCGGCGTCCACCACCACTAATAACCCTACTCACTGCCTGGGCTGGAATGTTGACATTGCCCTTAGTGGTAGTAAGAGCGTTCTCAACTAGCGTCATGTTCAACACAGAGACAACGCTGTTGTTATACCAACCACTATATCCCAAGGCGCCACCAGCATTACTGGCAAAGAAGACGGCATTGAGATCAGGCACGTAAATCGGGGCCTCGTGAGCAAAAGCAAAGCCAGGATGCGACGAGACAAGTCGAATGGTTGCATCTGATCCTAATATCTCCAGGAAGGAATCATCAAAGACCTGAATGAATGGTGCCGTGCTGTTCGTGGGGTTGAATCCCATGAGCGAGTTATTCGTCCGCCATTGAACACAGTCTGCACCAACAACGGTGTAGTCGGGCAAATCAACATACTTTAGTCCGTGAGCCGTCTATTCACTATCATACGCGCCAGTGGAAGAACATACCATGGCGCCAGGTGGCAGAGTGAAAGAAGAATCTGTCGCCTTCACGGTCGATGCTGTTGCAATGGTAATCATGAAGAAAGCGAAAGTGGATTCAACCATGGTGAAATCCAGAAAGGTGCGCTGAGAGGGGAGCATGTAGCCTTCTCACCGCATATTATAATACCAGTCATTACTTTTGAAGGCCCGCATGCCGCATTTTGATCGGGTCAACTTTCTGGGCTGAGTTTCGTAATGTGTACAATACTACTGGAAAAGATCCCGCTGGGAGGAAGGAGTGATTGGTAGACACCGAGCTAGAAAAGCTATACCATTCGATGGGCTGCCTCGTCCTGGACTGGAACGCGCGCCCTGCAAAAATGCCACTATCTGTGATTTATAGAGGTGTCAACTTGTGACTTGGGGTGCACACGCTGTGCAGCTCCGAGCGCTGCTCTAAGATGATGATCAATGTCGAAGTAGTGTTTACGTAATCATATGTTCTTGCGTGGTCTAAACACCTACAAGTAAGAGGCTGGATGTCGCTTTAAACAGACTATATGGCTTGACGACAAAGGACAGCAGCTACTAGTGTGAGTGTCCTTTGGAGCTGCCAAAATCCGCTCTCAAATGATTCCAGCAGCAAGGAGCAGCACATCCTGCACATAGTCCTGTTGCTATTGAATCTGGCGGTCAAGCTTTCAAGGTTGGGATGTGTTCATAACAGAATGAATCTCCAATGGTGCACTTGAAACAAGTCTCGCTTATTCAAGCTTCTGTCGCATCCGATCTTTAGACTTTGAACGTTTGAACCTTGTAAGTGATAACCCTGACAACCATTGAATGCACGACTATGACAGTAATGTGATGACAGGTTTTTTTAGGAGATTTGAAGCACCATACTGGACAAAACGATATAGGCAGCTAGACCGTCGTGTGGCGGACAACAGAAACGACCATTCGATGAGCGTGTCATCATGTCATCATGGCACATACACTCATCTCCATCGTACACTCAACAACTCATACGATTAGTACTTTGTACACATATTCAAAATGATATATACTCTACACAAAATAATAGCACAGGACGCATGACGTCGCATCGCATCGTACAACCCCCATATTCAATGCATCATCCCCCGCTCCCCCCCACCTTGCCCCGCCGTCTCGTGCAGCATAAAGATACAGATCGCCGTGACGAGATAGACCGCCACGCTCGCATACACTGGAAAAGAACGATCGATGAACAAGAGAGTACCGCCCAACAGGGGCGCGATCATCCCGCCTCTACCCAAGCAAAAAGGTGAGACGACGGAAAAAAAGGGACAAGCAAGGGACGTACATTCGAGACAAGGCCGAAGCGATCCCACATGCCGTCCCGCGGACTTTGGTCCCAAAGATCTCGGGGGTCCAGCTAACAATGCCGTTAGCCACCTCAGGAGAGCACAGAGGGGAAAAGGGCGTACCCATACAACACGGCATACATGGCCTACACGTGAATACGGATCGGTCAATTGTCGCACGCAAACACATCGTGACGCACCGTTGCGCTCAAACTGATCCCCACCGAGCCGACGCGAACCAAGAACGGGTTCGTGGAGAGGACAAACATCATGCAGAACACGGCCGTCGAAAGGGTCGTCCAGCCCAACGACCGTTGTCGTCCGAGCGAACTTTCGACCATGTACGCACCGAGCTACGTATTGTCTCAGTCCATCGCACCATTCAGCGGAATGAGATGACACACCAGCGCTCCCGGACACCCACCCAACGTGAAAATGACCACGTCCCACAAATTCTGCTCCAACGACATTGGGATCTCGTCGCCTCTTGACCCAGTCTCCAACAGTTTGGGGTAATACACATTGAACATCGTATATGCTAAGATCCGTTTTAGTCACGTGGTAAACCATATCAGGTCGTGTGACATACCGAGTGCCATGAAAAACCATATGGCCCAGACCAACAAGGTCGTGCGGCACCATTCGGGACTAAGCACCATCCCCACGCGATCGAGCCATGCCATCAAGGGACGCCTGATCCATCTCGGCAACCCCCCAAATCGGCGTTCGATCTCGACAAACGAGGCCATCGAGACGCGTGAACGTGGCGAATGCGAACGCGCACGCGGCGATCTCACCGTATGCTTGGTCTCGTCATGTAACGCATGCGCATCGACACGCGAGGACGACGGGATGTCCTGGTCGGTGAGCGCGCTAAGCCTGCGTGGTGGGTATTCGTCGACCGGGGTTATGAACAAATGCGAATCGAGCGACGTCGGTGAGTCGTCCGTCGATCGGTAATCTTTGACACCATCTTCTCGAGGCGGATCGCTGGATCCGCCACTGCTTATCGCATTATCACCTGTATCTGTGTCATTGGGAACTGAGATAAGTGAGGTATCCCTATGAGGAGGGTGGATTGCCTACTGGAAAGGAAGGGCGCGCGCTCGTCGGAACCGTTCGACGGAGGACGGGGAGAAGGGGGTCGTCGATCATCTACGTCTTCGAGGTCGATCGTGATGTCGGACCCATTGAAACGAGAGATGAGCTGGAGAGACTCTAGGGCTTCTTGGTGTCGACCAGCATGAACGAGGTACCGCGGCGACTCGTGTAACTGAAAGAACAAGTTCCGCGCAAGAAACATGGACAGCGTCTGTACATATAAAATGGGGACGAATGCTCAGCGCCACGAGCTGTAACTTACGATAAGGCCAAGACAGACGAGCACATACTGCCAGCCATAATTTTCGGTAGAGGGACTGCAAGGTTGGGTGGGTGAACATGAACGCCCCGGAAGAACAAAGAGAGCGACGAGAGCAGAAAGGACAGATCCCAGGGAAAAGAAAACGGATAGAGCAGTGACCAAGTACTGCTTTTCTTTTGGCATGTGTTCGAGAAGGAGCGTGCCGTCTGTTGGCATGGAACCCTGGGGGAGCGAGTCAGTGAATCAATATGTGACGCAAGACACGCGCTCACTCCTACTGCGCTTCCAAGAAAAAATAAGAGTACGCAAAGGCTCCAAAACGAGTTGGCAAATGAGGCGAGGATACCAAACAGGGCCGTAAAGAAGAGTGTGGCGTTGAACGCAGCGCTTCGGCCTACGAGGTCCGAACAAGTGCCCCACCCAATGGCACCGACCATCATACCGGCAAACATGGACGATGACAGTGTCCCGATGTATTGGTCGGGAACTGC
Source organism: Fistulinella staudtii (assembly GCA_038094235.1). Taxonomy (NCBI): domain Eukaryota; kingdom Fungi; phylum Basidiomycota; class Agaricomycetes; order Boletales; family Boletaceae; genus Fistulinella; species Fistulinella staudtii. The sequence goes on along the minus strand of JBBPTS010000105.1, from coordinate 4,857 downwards.
AAGTGGTGTCGGGATATGAGTTAGCTACGCTGGAACGGATGGTGCACCTGAGTAGTGTTGCTGAACGCGGGGAAGGATGATGGCTACAGCTTGGATCCACATCTGAGCGACACGTCAAGGGCGCAAAGAAGTGTGTAGAAATGAACTTACGTTGTCTGCCATCCAGCCTAGAGAGGGAATGCCGAACGTTTACAATGCGAATGGGTCGGCGAGGGTAGAAAAAGTGCTCACCAAATCCACAGAGTGACAAGAGTGTCCACTGGTAGCTCCCTGGGGTAATAAACTGGTGAGTACTTGGCGAAGAAAACGCCACGATGGACGGACCCATTCCTATGCGGTCTATAGTCTTGTCTAGAGGAGTTCTATCATCATATTCCACGTCGTCCGCGAATTCGCCTGCGATTTCGACATCGTCTGGGCCGTGCATGATTGTCTGTGGGTCGTCGTTAGTCAGGAAGAAGCAGTTATAATACGGTGGCCCTGCACCACAGCAAGACAACACCGGCAGGGAGGATTACGCGATTTCTACGAGGGCAAAGCTCACCGGCAAGAGTTTTCTAAATGCGGGCTTGCCTGACACCAAAGCGTTCGACAGAGACAAGAGGGCCCAGTCCTTTTTCAACCAGTGTCGGAATCAGGTTTCAGACTGGTCGAGGTGGAGCATGGATGGTAACAAGCAACGCGTAACGTGCAGAATTCACGTATGTATTTAATAACAATCGACTAGCTAGTATAGGCAGGGGGAAGACCGTCCTCGGCGCTCAGTTTCCCAACGTGGCCGTCTAATCTCCAACCTCGTGCATTAGCAGGGGACCACTGGAAGTAATCCCCGCCAAAGTTTACCGTAAACGCATTCTCTCCGTCGACCCCAATTGCAGCGTACACGTCGCGATCGTCGCCAAGATACAAACCCTTGAACGCATTTGGCACGAGGCGCTCTCCATTCAACGTGAAAAACAGGGTACCCCCGGTGCCGAACTCGTAGCCACAACCGAGCGTGTCTCCGGGACCCGGTGGCCGGCAACCAAAAGCTGACTCCTGACCTCCATCTGGGTTCTCGTAAAACTTGCGCATGTCGTCGAGATGCAGGGCTGCGCTTAACCTGTGCCATCCTGGGAGTCGAAAGTGCGGATATGGTCGGCAGACCGTTCCTGTCGGGGGAATTGATTAGCCACACGATAGTGCACGAGGCGGCACGATACCCATCGCAATGACTCCATTCATTTTGTGGATTGTGAGCTCAAAATATACGCCTTGCGGGCGGTAATAGAGACCAGCAATGAACGGAAAGTTGCTGATCAGACAGCAGTCGCTACAGGTGTTGGTCGTCTTGACTTGCGTGCCGTTGATGGTGCCCAGAAATGTTTGTCGCTGCGTAAAGGAGATATCTGTAACGTGGAATTCCAGTTGCCAAGCGTTGCTTCCCGCTGTAGTGATCCAATCGACGTCGCTGGATGGGAGCAGTCGTGATGATTCGACCGGATTCCGCACGCAGAATGAGCTTGCTCTATCGCAGTCCTCTTCTGTCGCTTCGTTGAATAGCCCATGCGTATACGATTTCTCTGGCGCGGGTGTCCAGGCAGGTGGGCGAGACATGAAGAGCACATATTCACGTGACTCGCTCTTCTTCTTGCCACCATGTCCACCTCCGTCGCTTCGTTTCCCGCCTCTGGCTACGCAACGCCCCAGTCAACAACGTCGTCCTCGACGTCGCTTCCATCAGCAGCAGCCAAGGCGTCTGCAAAACCAAAGCCGGTCAACGTCTTCACCAACGATGGATCTTTCCTTGAGCGGTTTCAACGCAGCAAGCAGGCATGGACCTTGCTCGATGTCCATATGTCTATTCATTCTCTTCTACACAGGAAGAAGAAGACAAGCGAAAAGTAGAAGAGGCGTTGACAAAGTCAGTCTCTCTTTTGGTGATCGCATGCTCGGGAGCTCATCTCGTGATCCTGTCTGCTCTTTGCACATTAGAAAGAAGCAGTTTGCGGACAGATTTGTGCGTATCTTGCGGACCGCCACACTCCCCTTCCTCACTCCGTCCGCATACAGAAAAACCGGGGCAAGCGTCCACCCCCACCTTATTCCTCCCTCGTAGTAACGAGCACAGATGTTGATTCCAACCCCACCAAAAGAGCCAGGCTAAACGACTCCCCACAGCGTTAGTCCCTGATCCTTGCTTCTCTTTCATTCTCGTTCCTTATCCCTGGTCCCGGACATCTAGATTCGGAATTCAAAAGAGATCTCAGCGATCCTGTCAATCGCGTTCATAAAAACACCGGCACCGGCGGTCGTCTGTCGACCCGATAACTGTATTCTACCCCATCTTTTTCTTGTTCCAAAGTGATATCAGTAAGCAATCACCCTATTCCACTGCATGTATGCGTTCCAAGACGGTGTCACTCACGAGGTAGCAAAAAGAGTTTTTAAATAGATACAAATACATGTCACGATCATGTCGTTGTTCTCGTGTCGCGCACTTGTTTGGCGCGTCCTTCCCTTGTATACCGATTTTAATCCTATTCTTTTGGAAAGATGGATGCCGAAAGGATCTTGTACCTCTTCACGAAATCTAGAATATAGCAAAGTTGGTATGCTCGCTTGTACTTTGTCAACGATTGGCTCAGTGCCGGTGGGGCAATTTATGTACGTAATAATTTTTCACGCCGAGTGCAGCAAGATCTTGTCAGCTTTCCCCAAACTCACCAAGTTTTTGGCTGTACTGTTCTCCTTAGTATCCGAAACTCAACGGAAGAAATATGCACATCCGTGGTTGTTGGAAGAGCGAATATGACTGGTTTCAGTCTGAAGGTCGCAGCGCTCCCGACTTGCGAACAACGATCCTATTCGTCGTTTTCGATAGGGGTGCTCAGCGCCAATACTCGAGTGTCCGCATAACCTTGTTGTCTCCGGACGACGTCGATTCCAAGGATCTCGCAGAGTTGGTATGAAGGTCCATCTTTGCACCGTTCACTCAGGCTCATGGGTCGTTGTTCTTGACGCCTCAGTGCATCACTCCCGAATCATCTTCGCTTTCTGTCATGCGACGCTCTCCCACTGAGGTCGAGGCTGACACTGTCACTGAAAATGACCCTTCACTTCCGATCTGCCATGTGGTATTCACGGTGAAGTGTTGCTCACTTAATTTATTTGGCCTCTGGGGGGATCACCTGCTCGTTCAAGCTAGATTCTGGGACGGCACCGGAAATACCATTTTTGATTTCCACCAATCATTGACGGGAATCACTCAGAGTGTGTCCATCTCCTTTACTAGCTCAGAGGGCCTATACACTATGGCCGTCCCCGAAAGATATTCTGGTACCAACTTTTGTAAAGTTGGCCGTGTGGTCCACATTTTGCCCATCGTCCCGGCGAATGAACATAGAGCCATTCACCTTCCAGTGGAGCTTCTCATTCTCATCTTTGAGTGCCTTTCCCCTCCACCAGCAGTACCCGGTTGGCGAAAGGACCTCTTATCCTGTGCTCTAGTGTGTCGACAATGCTCTCATGCAGTTGAAGTGCTATGGATCGAATTTCGCTCAAAAGACTACATACACCAATGTCCTCCTATTGAAATAAACCGCTTTGCGAGGGCACTCGTTGCATTCCCTCACCGTGGTCTTTCCATCAAGCATCTCTGTTGCGACTACTTTGAGCAGCACAGTCGTTACGGTGTCCTGGCGTGCTCCCAGCTCTTTGATGTACAGTTTTCCAGCGCATTCCTCTCCATCTTGCGCATTGCCCAAGATCTCCAAACTTTGCGTCTCACGTCAAAGTGCGACAGCATCCAACCAGACGATCTCATAGACGCTCTTCGCAAACTGACTCGACTCCAAGAGTTTGAAATCAGGTATCCCTTTTGCGTGACTCAATGAATAACTTGTGTTGCTGCATGGCCATTGTTGAAGCTGAAGCACCTCTCCTTTTTCGCTTGGAAGCACTCTCCCAGCCTTTGGGCTCTTTCATTCCCCCCGCTCTCGTGCTCCCTCATGAAGCTTGCATTAAAGCACACTCCCGTTACGGATGCGGAGCTCGCATGCCTTGTCAGCACCTCTGGTGGGTCGCTTGAACAACTCACGCTGTCCTTTGTCTCGCACTTGACAAATGCAGGACTTTGTACGGCTCTCCCCATCGTCTGAAAATCGCTCGTTGGCTTAGACATCACCATGTGGTATCTGGAAAAATCCACGGAGACGGAATATGCCCTCGACGCCATCATTGTAGATATGATACGCTCGGAAACGCTCACCCTGAACCCATTAATGGCGACAGCACGCATGCTGCGACGTCGATCAGATGCGTTTCTCCAACATAGTGCACCGGCTCTCCCCGAGATTAAGCTGTTGGTGGAGAGTCATCAGGGAGAGTATAGTTTGGTGCAAGCGGCGCATTCATCTTGGCCTGGATGGATGATAAGGGTGTGGCCCAACCCCAATTGGCATTGAACGAGATTACAAGAGAAGGCGCCTGATTACTAGTGAAGGATTGTCGGAATGGGCTTGTGTTAATAAACTGTAACATGACTGGTCACTGGTTATTATCGTGAGAGGTTCGCCGGTCAACACCGCTACTCGGTTGACATTTCCCGCCAGAATTCCCGTTTCGAGATGCAGCCAGGTTAGAAAGACGCGCTCGCTTCAGGACGTCCACTTGCACTTGCCACCTCAACTCACGGCTCGTCTTTGCTGCGCGCTTCCTTTGACAGGAAATCATGATTGAGCCGTTCTCGCTCAACGCTTTGAAAGCCATGCTCGGAGACAACCTTGCTACATTGCATCGTCTGCTTCGGGTCGACGTCGCATGCGCGCTCGGTGCGTTTTACGTCGCTCTTAAACTGGGCCAAGTCGTTCGTCGACG
>JBBPTS010000104.1:18663-37239 GCA_038094235.1 Fistulinella staudtii | reverse complement strand
GGGGTTACCAGCCGAGTTCCTTTGGGTTTATATATGCATAGTACGAGGCTGTACATGGCTGTGTAACTACCCTAATCGAGGCACTGCTTATCTGGGCTGTGCGTGAGAAGCGATAAGTACATCAGAGGAGTCCATCAGAAAAGCATAGCCGAGATAACAAGAATAGGAAATTAATAAGGCATGTGAGACATGAGGCATAGAATGGAAGAGGCGGGAATAAACGTGGGAACATAATTGGGCAGTGCTGACCAATATGGTTAGATGAGATCTGTATCTTAGATCGGATCTGCCATATGTCAGCGAGTGCGAGGGGCAAGGGATGAGTCCGAGAAAGAGAAATAGTTCTAAGTCCTTCAGATAAGATCCTTCCCACAGATGTGCGATATCTGATAAGATACCGGGAACTGCCGAGATAAGATAAGATCATCAATAGGGGTTAAAGATAAAGGAAATCATAATGGGCGAGGTGTTGCGTCTATGCCGGTCTTCGCTATTGCTTCTAAGTCTGAAGCGTGGAAGTAGCGAGCCGTTACAATCTTCCTGTATACTCTCCACTAGTTGCATCCCAAAATTTGATAGTATAGTCCAAAGACCCAGAAACAATATGCTTTCCATCTGGCAAGTAGATGACTGATGAGACTGAATCTGCATGCTTTTGGAATGGCTCTACTACACACTCTCCAGTGATTGTATCCCAAACCCTGAAGCGGAGACGCTTTCTTTACTCTTCGAGGGTTGCCTTTATTGGGCCTGAGGAGTACAATAGCCTATCAAAGGCGTAGGGGAAACTGAGTCCGACTGGTAGAGCACGGCCGTAGGCGTGAGATCCAAGTAGCGAAGACTCGTATGACGACCTTGTCAACCCTATCTTGTATAAGGGCAAAGGGCTACTAGTCACTGATGACAGGGAGTGTGCACCAATGGAGTATTGACTGGACTGTAGGGGCCGTAGACCGTAAGATCCAAGTAAGCAAGACTGAGGGCTTCTACTGCTAGCCCTCATACTTTATATACATCTTCTGATGAGGCAGTGTATGGCCTCATATGGTAAATACTGTATCGTACGACTGTGGCTGTCCAGAGGCCACGTCAGTGTCCTTCTGATAAGGGAACATGTGTTACCCTCATGTCCATCAAATGGAAGAGAAGGCTCTGCCTTCTATCTAACCTCATGGCAACCTCATGTGCCGCTTCTAAGTCCTAGGATCAATCTATGATCCGATCTTCTTCATCTAAGATCCAACCACGATGGGATCTTCTTTGAGAGATCTCAGATCTCGCTTCTGGTGGTGGAGATAATGCGATCTCCCTTCTGTCCTTTGAGGATTCTTCTAAGTGTCGCTGATAAGATCAGGACTTGCAATCGTGCGATAAGATGTCGGAGATTGCCGAGATAAGATAAGATAAGATTGTCGAAATCTAATCTTCTTCAGAGTGCACCGTTGCGCGTAAGTGCTAACGATAGCAATCATTACAAACCCTAATAGTATTGTCCAAAGAACCAGAGACAATATAGTTTCCATCTGGTGAGTAGGCAACAGATTGAATGGAATTTGTTTGTCTTGAAGATATGGCTACCATAGATGGACTACATGTTATACTCCAAATTCTAATAGTATTGTCTGAGGAGCCAGAGACAATGTAGTTGTTATCAGGTGAGTATGCAACTGATTGAACTACATGTGTATGTCCCTGTAAAGGAGTTGTCATACACTGTCCAGTAGCCACACTCCAAATCCTAATAGTTTTATCCAGAGAACCAGAGACAAGATAATTGCCATCAGATGAATAAGCAACAGATCGAATTGAATCTGTATGTCCTTGAAATGGGCCTGAGACACACTCTCCAGTAAATGAATCCCAAATCCTAATAGTCTTGTCACAAGAACCAGAGGCAACATGATTTCCATTGGGTGAAAAGGCAACTGAAAAGATTGAATCTGTGTGTCCTTGGAATGGACCTGCTATATGTTGACCAGTGACCATATCCCAGATTCTAATGGTATTGTCTAGAGAGCCAGAGACAATACTATTGCCATTTGGTGAATATCCAACAGACCAGACTGAATTTGTATGCCCCTTGAATGGACCTCTTATACATTTGCCAGTTGCTACATCCCAAATCCTAATGGTATTATCTGAAGAGCCAGAGGTGATGTACTTCCCATCAGGAGAATAGGCAATAGATGAGACCACACTTGAGTGTTCTTGTAAGGGGCCTATAATACATTGTCCAGTAGTTGCACTCCAAATCCTAATGGTATTGTCCCAGGAGCCAGAGGCAATATAATTGCCATCAGGTGAATAAGTGACTGATTGAACTGAATCTGTGTGCCCAAAGAATGGACCTGTTATACATCTCCCAGTGACTGCATCCCAAATTCTAATAGTATTGTCCAAAGAACCAGAGACAATATATTTTCCATCAGGTGAATAGGCCACAGAGGAGACTCCATGAGTATGTCCTTGCAAGATAAGAGTATCTGATGGCCAGCCTGATGGATGACCTAAAGTCACTAAAAGATGATTTTGAAGATGATTATTCCATAGTTGTCTAAGAGGTGAACTGGAGGGTATTTGAGACATAGCAGACAGATATAAGTGGGGAGTGGATTCTTGGATCACAGGAGCAAACACTTGAATGAATTTGGATGCCTCAAAGGCTAATGTTGCAATCTCATGGCCCTAATAACAACCATGTCAACATCAACATATACATCTTATCCATCATAACCATAGATCTTACCTTTGTCCATTTTTCCAAGGATTTGCAAGTTTCTAAAGCACTTAGAGTATACAAGACAGAGGTAAAGGAGAGAAGGCTGATAGCCTCCAGCCAGAAAGGGAAGAAGGTCTTGAAGAATGAAGTCACCTGGTCCAATATATGAGGAGTACAGTCCACATGTTGCAAGTGTTCCATCCAGTACTGGCAAGCATATGCAAGGTGAGGAGGAACACATATGGTCACCCGACACATCATGTAAGGAACCTCGTGGTTTCGCAGTCGAGAGTCCTTGAGATTACATATGTTGAACTTGAGCATCTTCTGCATACATGCAAGCAGTGTGTTCCCAAGCAAGAGCGAATGCTCGGAGAGAATGCTGACATGAAAGGTCAAACTACGACGTTCGTCCAATAGAAAGTCACGGAAGGAGGTGTGGAGTGGCCGCACGGGCTTTTCTTCGTTCAGGGCACCATCTAGTAGTGATCCGAGGGGCTTTATGATACGACGGACCTTCAGGGTGTCACCAAACAAAGCAGAAAGCGATATGAGAGATAGCGGCTCCTTGAGTGCAAGGATGACGCTCATCACCTCCCGAAATCGGGCTGGCGCGCCATCCGACGAAAACAGTTGGCGAAGTATGCTTAGGTATAGGTTGTCTAGGGAATAGACGCCACCACTATTGTCGCTGCGCAAAAGCTCCTCGAGACGTTCACAGGGGTCAAAACCGGCGCTATCATCACCATTGACAAACTTGCATGCGGCCGATGCCCACTGAAAAAGACATTGGGAATGCAGGACAAGGAGCCGACACCACTCCCGATTCGGCCAAGAAGTTTCGAGTTCAGAAAGATGTTGAAGGGAATGGTGGACGAACTTGCCAATGTCCTCATCCACCTCGGCCTGTGGGACATCACCCATATGTTTGTGGACAATTTGTGGAGTACTTGAAAGCGCGTCAAGAATGTCTTTTTCTGGTCGAGTCGTAATAAGAAAACGGAAGTTGCTTGGGAGGGCGCGCTCGGTGATCTGTTTCGAAAAGGTGTCGAGGAATTGTCTGCGATCAGCTCGTTCGCCGCTCTCGTCGAGAGCATCTATTATGATAACCAGTGGTCCTATGGGATAGATATCCTTGCTGGGACTGATGATGAACTGTTCAAGTTGCTCCGAGGGTGACGCCGACATGCGAAGTGCCCGATTGTGCTTTATGATTCTCCAAAGCGCGGATTTAAACTGAGGATCATGATCAGAGAGATCGCGCGAAATTGTACTGAACACGTTTTGAGGGTTGCGCTTCGGGAGGTCACTACGAGCAAAACAGTACGACGACCCCAACCTCTTTTGTTCGTCATAGCGCTGAGCGATGGTGTGCGCGATTGACGACTTGCCCGACCCCGCAACGCCAGTAAGAAGACACACTTGAGGTGCATCCTCAGAGGGATTATTGAGAATGTCACAGATATCTTGGATCATAGTCTCGCGGGTTCCCGGCAGACATCTCTTTTCGTGAACGTATCTGGCCCCTGCGGCATAGGGCATGTCGTTGAGGTCAATAGTCTCAGCCGCCGCTGCGATCCGTGGCCATGAGCATGTCTCCGCAGTTTCAGGAAGGAGATCATACCAAGCTCCTGTATAGCATTGATCATCCGAAAGACGGCGATGCCAGACTGCAGTGTGATACCTTCCAAGAAGTTTGTTTTCAGCTCTTGAAGCTTGTTTTCATAATCCATAATTCTTCCATCGATGTCGCTGAGTGAATACTTTGCCGTTCGAATCCCTGTGCATGGATATCAGCGGTGGGCGTCTGGAGGATAACGACGACTAACAGAAATTCTTCTGCTTAGCGTATTCGACGATGAAGTATCCGCACTCAGTCACCTGCCGAAGCAGTGGAGCGATGGCCTTTGCGTGGGCAACAACTGCCTTCAGGGGATCCGCGTCCTCAACAAATGCGAATACATCACACATTTTGCCTGCCAAGCGAATGATCCGACTATCACGATCTTTTTGGTTTATGAGTAACTAGGTAAAATGTGGTGAGCGATGATGGCGTGCAAGAACAGGAAGAGGGAAACCTTGTTCGTGGCTGATATGACGGACCAAGCCAACGAAGCGTAGGGGTGAATCTGTGTGACATCAGACAAAGAGTATTCATGACACTCGAACATCAAATACCTCTGTGATGTCAGCCACAATCGTATTGAAAAGTGCGATCCTGTCTAATAAAACGTTCAACGTGCTGTCGGATGTTTTCGCCTCGCTTATAACCTCTGGAGCAATATCGATCGCCGATTCCAAGAGGTTAAGAGTTTGAGGCGTAGATGTAGACACATTGATCATTTCTGCCACTTTCGTGACGGCATCGGCAGCTTGAAGTTCATTGGCGTCAGTACCTCCGACAGGTTTAACCTCCAGCGCGAACTTGATTGTGTATGCTGAAGGTTCTAACGAGTCCGGAGTACTGCTTCTGAGGGGAATAACCAAGGCTAGATCGCAAGGATTATCTCAGCGAATGTAACGTGTTTGACGTATGGGGCATGCTCGTACCGCCATTCTCTAACTTTCCCAGTATCCCACCGATAGTATCCTTGAGGCATCCAACAATTTTATCCTGTTTGAAGTGATGCTTCTCGTAGACCGTTGCCGAGAAGACGGTACGATCATCCACATCACTAATGACACCTTGTTAATATCATAGTGCGATGTACATGTTTCCACACCCCTGTACTCACAAATAGAACATTTCATCCCAAGAATATGTTTTCTCCCTCTCTTTCGCCGTCTTCGTCAATCTGGAGGTATCCTCCACATAAAATTGAATATAGCATTTCTTCGCAATCGTGAGCTTCTGCTTCGTTTGTACCCGAAGTTGGATATCTGGAAAGGAGGTGAATTAACAGAGGATAAGAAAACGTATGAGAGATGTGACCTTACCCTTAATGGTGATGGTTTTCGTCCTAGGAGGGTTTTCAACACGAAGTTCATGAGAGCGGATACCAAGGATAACGTACAGGTTTGGATTAGTACTTTGCGTTGAATCAGTGGTGTCCATGATGTTATAGTTGAAGTTGATGAACACACGAGTGAGAGGAGTAATACAACGTATGGTGATCAATGATCATCTACCAAGATCAACCCAGCTGTGAGCTTTCGCTCACGTGCCAGCTTGGTTTTTTTTGTTAGTGTCAACGAGCTAGCACTCCAATAAGCATTCAATGAAGCACATTGTACCATCTCTCTATCAAAATAATAGTATCATCGTACAAGAACCGATTTACATAAAAAAATGGTGCAATGTGTTCTGTATGACACAACTCGTACACAGCTAGAAAAAGAAAGTACTTCAGCGGAAGGTAAGGCTGTGGCTGTCAGGGAGTGGGGAGATGCGCTTTCCAAGGAGGTTGTGCCCATGGAGGAGGAGGACCATGAAGGACTGGTTGTCCCCGATGAGGATGTCGAGGCTGAAGAAATTGTGGAAGATTCAAGGGTGGCTGTTGCCGAGGGGAGGGACGGCGTGGCCAAGCCTGAGGAAGGCGCACTTGTGGTTGTGGCCAAGGAGTAGGAAACTGCAGCCAGAAAGGGGGTCGTTGTCGCGGTAGAGGAGGAGGGTTTTGCCAGTGAACATGTTGCTGTGGTCGAGCATGAGGTGGGGTAGATGGTGGACCAGCACGAACCAGATGTTGCGGTGAGGGAGCAGGAGGTCGTCGCAGGGGATTTGGAGGCTGAGGTTGAGGAAACGTCGGTTTGGGTCGAGGAGAGGGCGGGGGAAGAAGCTGGATTGGGAGAGCAGGCATGGGCTGTGTCCAAATAGGAGCTTTTACAAGCGTTGTCACAAACGGCAAGGTAAATCCACCTAGGCAAGGTATCCGCAACAAGTTCTCCGTGGGGAGTTTCACCCATGTGCTTTTGTCGTTCTCCCTGCAAAGTAAGAGACAAATATATTCTCTTCCTCCTATCAGTTTTCCTTTTTTCAGGTCCGTAGCAGCATGATGGTTGATAATGCATACAGAAACTCGTTGAGCACTCTGCATGATTTTGAGGCGAGTAGGTCCACAATCCACAACAAGATCTCCAAATCTCCCTGAGTAATGGTCATCTTGTTGTTTGAGATATACGAGATACCGTTTCTTTGACACTTTAGAGCGTTCAAAAGAACGGATCTTCATTGGGATGAAAGGTAATGACTTCAGCGACAGCTCAGTGCCAGCGAGCTTGAATTCTTGAACCCCCACTCTATCCACCATCATATCCATCTCGAACCTCGGATATGATGCAGGCGACGAGGGGAGAGCAAAGTGATCCCCAGATGGCTCTCCACACCATGCGAAAATGTCCCAGGTGGGGTTCTTTGCCGTAACAGTTTCAATAAGCCGAAGAAAGGCACCCTCGCCCTCTCCATACGTGATGGGAAGACTAACGCGGAGTAACCCGATAAGACAGTAAGCTCTGTCTTCCGTGCGGGTCGTCTTTCTCCTCGAAGCCCAGGACATGATCTCCCAAAAACTGCACTGTTGGACTCCCTGAGTGTTATTGGCAGTGAGAACCGCGCGGGAAACCCTGCTGACTTTCTCCAGATGAGATGTCATCTTGTCAAATTTCCTATCATCATCGACCTCTGCGGGCGTCATGGGTTTCCAGTTTTTGTTATAAAACTTGACTCGTTTAGGAGCTAACAATTCCTGGAGGGTCCACCCTCGTGTAAACCATGAGTCTTCGATCCAGTCCCCATGCGACATGGACTCCGCCAGGTGAACGATACAAATGTGGGATTTTGCGTACCACTTGTACATCGAGTGGATCGCCTCGCTGAGCTCGGCCGAGTTCGTTTTGTCTATGCAGCAAGTATCTACCCAGACAAGCTTGTGACCGAGATTTCGAGCAGTCTTGCAGAAATTGAGCAGTTTCGCAAACTTGGATATGTTCTGCTTCCCATCGGAAACATCCTGATAAGTGGGTTCGCCGGCGATCTCATCCCAGCGATGAGATAAAATGTCATATTTCACGATCTCTTGGACAATTTGCTTGAGAACCATTAGGTCCGAAGGTGCCGATGTCTGGTACGCTTTACCGTTCTGCTGAGACTCCCATGTCCGGAGAAAGGTCGAGTATCGTTTCTGAATATCCTGCTCAGTGATATTTGCGATTTCATCTTGGAAGACACGAAATAGATCCCTCCGTGGGACAATCTGCAGGTTGTACGTATCAATGAAACGGTGAGGAATTTCATTGTTTAGATATTCTTTGAATGCATCGTTGAGACGGCTTATTGGCTTGCGCTGGGTGTCACCATGGTCAACTGCAATGCCAACCTGAAAGTTAGCACCTGATTCCTCACCAGCAACCTCGACGGCCCTTGGTCCTCCTTGAAGAAACCCATGCTAGTGGCCAGATAGGCTTCGTGCGAGAGAAGATTCGGAATCCCGGCGGCGGCAATGCATCGCAGCCTGTAATCAATGTTTTTGTGAGCTTCAGCAATGCTGTGTCCTGGACCTGACACCGCATGAGAACAGCATTTGCACATATTGGCAGGGCGCACTGCACAGCCCTAAAGAAAAGAATCCCGCTAGGTAAATATTCATCATTATATTTCGATCCCTAGTCAATGTTATTTATGTAGCTCTTTCAGTGATCGGAACGTTGTGAAAGGCGATAAACTTGCCCGGACATCAGAATCGGAGCTCAACAAAACCAGGTCGGTGTCCGTGTTCTGAATGACAGCAGCTCATATGAAGGGGTAGTATTTTCTCCAGGGCCAAGTCAGGAGACGGTCCACCCCTGGGCACTTCTCTAACAGCGACTTCCCATGCATCCATTGGTGAGAACACCGATGTCATATTAGATCCATAGAATCAGCGTTGACCCTGGCATGTCACAATGATACTCTGTGAAAACTGGAAAAGAGAGGACACGAATGCAGGCATTTATTCAGCTCAAACAGGCTAAAAATATACTCTTGGAGCCCACCTATCGACCTTGTCTTCTACAAGTAGGCGCTCCACGGCTTCCCATAGTAAACACTTGCTGCTCAAAGTGTAGACGACCCCCCTGAACCTCGGCATCACTGATTTCAGATATCCTGCCAACGCCTTCAAATCGTCTAAATAATACTCTCCCAACAGCGAACATCGAATGCAGAGTTCCATGAGGTATCGATCCATCGAATGAGATGTGCAGTGTGCAGATTTGGACAAGACAGCGACACTGCCACCACGGCTACCATGCTTGCGTTCGGCTTCTTTCCCATCCCGTCCGGCCGACCCAATTTAATGACTCTTCAGCCTTGGGAAAGCGCTTGCCATCTGTTTGTACGTCCCATCATCCAAGTTGGAGGCAGAAAATAAACCGAGGTCCAATGTGACCAGTGCAGAGAAGATGCACGCTTGGCTACAGGAGAGGTTTGATAAGCACGACACAGAGATAGGACTTTGTCTCAGCCAAGATTTCCAGGTTCTGCAGTGGGACTGTCGCGAAACGGGATGCAGTCGTTTGAAAAGTGGGGTCTATTTTCGAGAGGCACTCAACTTGAAAGGAGGTTGAGCTACCTTCCATGATTTCGAAGTAATTGATGCCGTGTGAAAAGTCACACACTTTCAGGGTGTGGATCATGGCTGGTAGCTTTTCGATACAGACATCACCTTCATACATTGAAAGCTCGATGGTAAGTACATGTAACCTGTTCTGAGGCGCGAGTTCGTCAATAGTCATTTGGAACAGGAGGTAGCTGCGTAAGATCCGTAGGTTCCGCCATTGACTGTCTAAGGTTGCCGATCATGAGAGATTCGTCCTCGCTAATGAAACACCGGGGAGTGAAAACGACGGCGGTCACATTTGGGCATAGGCTGGATGTTTCTTCAAGTGCATCCCACTCCGAGCATAACTGGCAAATGCCTCCAAAGCGAGAAAGCGGTTAGCTTTGGGCCAGCAAGGCACCTGAGAGATACGCGGGTAGAACTTCAATGTTCGTATCGAATTCCTTGGGCGGAAAAATCTGTGAAGTTGGAAAGGAGAGCAAGGGAAACACCCGGAGAATGTGCGATAGAAGTGACGACACTGTGAGGCTCGGATGGTGGAATATCCGTTAAGAAACTGGGCGCGGGCTGTATATGCGCCGAATTTCGACCAATCCTCATTGCGCATCGCCCCTCCAAATTAAAGCTGGGCATAAACACATTAAAATATGATTAAAAAAAAAAAGCTAGAAACCTAATACCTACAGGGTCAGGCTAGGAGCATTCTCCACTGGCTTCAAACCACATGTTGCGCGATAGAAGCTTTACCAAGGGATCCAGGCTGTGCAGAGATCTCCAAGCCTATCTACTTGGTACCGGCGAGCTGAACGCACGGCATATCTGTGCAAGGGAGACGAGAAGAGGAAAACCTTCGTTATCATCTTATTGACGGTGTTCACCATCCCACGACGTAAATTGGTTGGACAAAAATTTTCGTGGACAAAAGGACAAGGATACATGAGGCTTTGGTTCTGGAAGGATTGAACGTTAACTTTAGCAGCTAAGCGGGGCGAGGCTTGAGCACGTGAGGCGGGCTATCGCGCAAGTATGTCCTTGTACTCCACACCAAATGCTACGTGCAGGCAAACATTGGTCGGAAGCCGCCTCACCAAGCGATGCTGCTTTAAAGGGCGATGGCATAGTCATAGAACAGTTCACATGGGCCACAAGCCAAATCTAGATATCTAGGCTCGAAAGATGGGATGTACGAGCCGACGAACGGCGACATTGCATATAATGCATAGTCAATAGGTAGCCATCGTGATCCTGAGAAAAACAAGAACGGCGGACCAAGTAATAAGAGTATCGCATGCTGGGTGGCCGAGGATGTCATAAAAAGGTAAAAAAAAAGGGTGGAGACCACGAAAGCAAACCAAGACAACAGGGTGGAAAAAAAAAGAAAAAATGCAACTGCACAGGATGTAGCGTCAACACACAAGAGAGGAATAAGGTGGAGGTGCGGGTATTGGGACAGGGGATGGCACAAGGGGGGGCTACAGGTCACTGTCAGAGATAATAATAGCTCGTGGTGTACACTTTTCTGCAAACAAGTTCTTAACGAGGACTATACCAGGGTGATATTCACTGATATTCTCTGAGGATATGTACATCTCGTGGAATCATTCCTGAAGAATGTTTGGTCGATACCACAGGATGATCAAAATCGACACTCACATCGTTTTCTGCCTCTGCAGTCGCTTCCGCTTCGGGTTCCTCTGCGATCGGCTCAGCTGGTACAGGGGCAACATTCTCGTCGGTGGGCGCATTTGCCTGAGGAGCTTATCATGCTGGGCACAGCACCGTACTGATAACCATCTTACCTTGGAAGCAGGTTTTTTCGAGCCTGCTGTTGATGCAGGCTTCCTTACAGTCGAAGCAGGCTTTGCGGACGCTCGTGATGACGGTTTTGTAACCTTTGATGTGGGTTTCTCCGATGCAGCCTTGGAGGCTGGTTTAGCAGCGCCAACCTTTGATTCAGGCTTGGCGGCCGACTTGGGGGTGGGTTGTGATTCAGGTTTTGCCTAGTGTACCGCCCTCACGAGTAAGTCCCAATCCCACCCATGCCAAAAACTCGACGCACTTTTTTGGATGGTGGGGCCTCATCGGCATGGGCGGCGGACGGCTCGGCGGGCTGCTCCACCGGTTCTTCTGCATTCCGGTCTCCAGCCGTGCGCTTCTTACCTCTTGCAGACTTGGGTTTGGTTGTCTCGGCGGCCGTGTCGGTTGGTTCGGTAGTCTCGCCCTCCTCTTCAGTGGGCTTCACCTTCTTGACACGGGGTTTCGCCGCTTTTTTGGGTGGAACTTCGACCTTGGGTTGTTCTTTTATGCGGGAAGAGCGACGTGGTTCAGCATGTGCGTCTGTAGAAGCGGGTGCAGCGGCTTTGCGAGGCATCGCGTATGGGTGATATGTGGGGGGAGCAGAGTATGAAGGGGAGACGCGCTTGACCCTATTACTTGAACTTTATCATGCTCCCACTCGTTATGGAATCAACAAACAAAACTCGGTCACGTGTGTCGAGTGCGCGTACACATTCACAAATACATACAAACATTATTCCGCCGCGCACGGGTCTATATGCTACAGCAACGCGAGTAAGTTTTCAGCACCACTCACACCGACCTGGCTGGGGTTCTCTTCGACCTAGAGTGGTGATAAACAATGTGATCAGAAAACGGCACAAGGACGAACCTGGATATGTTTGACCACCAAATCTTCCAACACCAACGCATAACGTCCAGTGCGGATACCAAGACCATGATTAGTTAGATCGATGGAAAGTCCAAGCTTTTTGGACCATTCAGCGTTGTTATCGCTGAGGGAAATGATCTGCTCCCTGTTGCAACAGTCTTTTCATGTGCGATCTGGTGTGTATTCACCTTATCCTTGAGTCCCTCCACACGCGCCCACCCACTCATCACAAACGGATCGTTCGCCGCAACCACTGCAACGATATCCATTCCTTTGCTTTTGATCTTATCAATATTGTCGCGATAGCCTGGGAGGTGATTCTTATGGCATGTGGGCTATCGGCAAACATTCAGTGGGAATGATGAAGGTGATCGATGATCAGATACACACAGTAAATGCGCCGGGAACGGAAAAGAGGAGGACTCTCTTTTCAGCCCACTCCTTGGTAATATCGTAAGTTGAGGCTGAATTCACGATGAGACTTTGGAACGAGTCGGACCAACATAGTACTTACGGATTCCACAAGTAGCCTAACATCCATGTATGAGTATATTATCATAGTGACCCAGGATCACATACCAGATCATCGAGGTCAGGATTATATGGGATATAAACAAAGGTGGCGTCCGGAACTCTTGCACCAACTGCGATCGTCATCTTTCAACGATGTGGTTGTTATCAGCTGGAGTACTCGTTAAGGAATTATATCCGATGTATGTGGCTGTGCGCAGGAGCTTATCGTGGCGGCACAAGCTTACAGATGCGACAGCGGTTGACAACTCAAGTATTCAACCACTAATTCAGACGCGCAAGTGATTGCATTATTTCTCAGTGGGATGGTCAATGAAGGTTTGAACTTTGCGCAGCGGCATTATAATGAGATCTTCATCAGTTGAGATGCGTTCTTTACCATATTTACTTGCACTGGTTACCTACCCGAAAACGAGTAGCGGACGTTATCAAGGTCACGGTTCCGTGGACATCGGGGTTTTGATCGTACACAGATTTCGCTTAACACTATACCACAATTGTCCTGTTCACCGGGATTGAAATGGAAATGGTGGGAAGGTATGTGACAAACCGGAGCGAGTTTGAGCCAACACGGCAAGAACCGGGCTTTGAAAGAATTTTCACTCGCCTCGATGGTTATGTTTCAAACCTCTTCGGTTGGAAGCCAGACAGAAGCAAGACTTACACTTCATGGCTCGAGAAATGCGTCGTGCGCGGAGTCGTCGCGTATTTCGATATTATATGGCGGTGCAAGTTCGCGGTGTAATCATCAATGATCCAATCATTCGTGAGACGAATGATCAATATTTCTCTGGGAGCATTCTCGGCGCTGCGTACGCATACATATATATACGCTGGCTATTATGTAGTAGTAGCATCACCATCCCCGTAAACCTTTGTCGGTCCACCAGGTCCAGAATGTCTGGGAACACCTCGCAGCCCAGCCTGAGGGAGTACACCATTGCGTTAGAAGGCAGCTCCGTGTCGTGTATCCTCATCGGTAAGCGCTCCAATACCCTATTCCCTACCAACTTGACCGCATAGACAGGCGTCTATCTCGCCATTTTCGGAGTCAACGTATTTCTGCTTCGAAAGAAGCGATCCTGGATCCTCCTGTCATATTCCATCGCCCAATTAGCGATCACCACGCTATATTTTACAGTGTCACTGTATATCTTACCCACAAGAAGCATAGAAGTCTTTATTTTTTATTCCAGCGCGTTGTCGAAATGGCCTGAAGTCATCCTAAACATTGCATTTGTCTCGAATACTTTGATATCGGACGCTTTTCTCGTGCGTTTCTGATATTCTTTTTGGTACAGTACTGAACCAAATCTAGCTTTATAGATGTTACGTCGTCTCCTTGGGGAATAGATATATGTTGGTCTTCCCTGTGCTGCTGTACTTTGCAACCTTTGGCTGGTCGCTGGCGTGGTTCATTGTCGACTCCACACCCTGGATAGATTATGGGATCTACGACGCCCCTGCACTTCCAAACTCTGGTATATTCTTTTGGTCTTGTTCCACCACGATGAACATCTTCGCGTCCGGCTTCATCTGTGTACGACTTTGGATGCACCAAAAGTTGGTTTCCAAGGCTCTCGGGATCCGACGACAGGCATTTTATATCCGTTATATTGCTATGACCCTCGAAAGCACGCTGCTGTACACGGTCTTTGTGATAGCCGTGTTGGTAGTGTTTTCATTGAATAGTCCACTCCGGTTCGTTTTCACCCCGGTGTTGGGTATAGTCCAGGTGTGTCTGTCTGTCACTTGTGGAACAGCCTGCTTATAACTCTCTTGTTAGGTGATTGCACCCTCGCTAGTCATCAATCGTATCGCTCGCGGAATCTCATTCGAGACGGATGGGAATGGGAGCGTGGCAATGAGCAGCATCCATTTTGCATCGCCCGACTAAACATGCGTTTTCACATGACGGGTCGATCAAGAACACTTCTTCACTGTGCCAGAATCAGGTACACTGATGAGACTGTCAAAGCGACGCGCTGAGACAGACCACACGTTTCAAACTTACTCTACCTCGTAAAGTTTGGGCCTCGGGAGGTCGACGGCCCAAAAAGTTCAAAAGAAGGACATCTCATGTAGCATGTGCGTAGATATAACCCTGCAGAGCGAACTTGATGGGTCGTAATGCATTCACAATGGTGAACCGAGGAATTGCTTGTGGCAGTGTCACATTTATTTTCCGGGATCCGATGTCAATCTCATAGGATATGATGACTAATCCGCGCAGCCATAGCTCGGTCATCTTCTTTACCATACGCTGCATTTCCGAGGCTTGATGTCGACCATTCCAGACATCGAACTCGGCCATGGTTCTGGATCACGTCTTCCTCTACCCGTTCTCGTGCTCGCTGGGATGTCGACCCTTGTAGCAGTAGTGGTCAGCGGCATATCAATATGGCTCCACCTGCGAAACTACAGAAAACCTCTGCTCCAGCGGTCAGTGGTCCTTGCTCGTATTCCAACGCCACTCTTAACTCTATCTTTCTCAGAATGGTTGTACGAATCATGGTCATGGTACCATTGTACGGCGTATCGTCGTTGATCTCGCTCTTCTCCTTAGAAGCTGCTTTCTTCATTGACGCCATACGCGACATTTACGAGGTGCGTCTCCTGATGCGTTCGGAACACCGATTGATTACCATGCATGTTTCAGGCGTTTGTAATATACTGTTTCTTCGTCCTCCTTCTCGACTACCTTGGAGGCGAGCGGTCGTTGCTTATTCTCCTGCACGGTCGACCTCCCATCTCGTCTGTCTTTCCTGTTAGCCTATGGCGTAGTGAAATTGATCCAAGCGATCCATATACATTCCTGTTTCTCAAACGGGGCATCCTGCGTATGGTGGTTGTTCTACTCTTCTCTTCTTTAAGTTGATTTCCATCTTTTGACAGAGTATGTGCAAGTCAAACCTCTCCTTGCACTAGCTAGTTTGATTATGAAGGCGACCGGTACCTACAATGAGGGTGACTTCCGCGCTCGAAGTGGGTATCTGTATGTGTCCATTGTATACAACATATCCATATGTCTTGCACTATGGTGCCTCGCTATATTTTGGATGTGTATCCACGAAGATTTAAAACCTCTGCGGTAAGAACGTTTCACCTGACATACACTTGATATGTATGATTGACGTTCTCAAAGACCGGTCCCTAAGTTTCTTTGTGTCAAGGGTATCCTCTTCTTTTCCTTCTGGCAATCCATCGCCGTGTCCTTCCTTGTCGCCGTGGGCGCTATCACACGTCTTGGACCCTATACCGACAATGAGCATATTTCGGTTGGTCTGACAGACACTCTCATCTGCATCGAAATGCCCTTTTTCGCCGCTGCTCATATGTACGCCTTCTCCTACCACGACTTTACTAAACAACCCGTCTCAGCAGCAGGCAAGAGCCATTCACTGATTCTTGTCGCGCGCATGACGCTCTGGTATGCGCTACGAGATGCATTTGGGCTCAAGGACCTCGTCGAGGATACGCGTACCACCCTGCGCGGAGAAGGTATCAATTACCGCGCATTCGAACCAAGTGAGGGCGGGATGCATATTGGCGCGGCGAGAGACCGTCGCATCCGTGCTGGGTTGCGTTATGCGGCTGGTGGTAAGCGCAAGTACTGGCTGCCTGAAGTCCGCGCCCTCGCGAACGGCCACCTCGAAGATGATAGCGAAGCTACGGCCCCCTTGTTCGCCACGGATGCGGACGATGTGCTGCACGATGCGCCAGACATGCAGTATCGGCCTGATGGGACGCGATTACCCTGGGACGATGCCAATGCGGAGGATGAAGATGAATATGCGTTAGGGTTTGGCGATGAGTTGGCAGAAGGTACGGATGAGATATTGTACGAAGATGCGAAGAAATATGTGTTTGGCGATTATTTATACCCAGTTGTGGATATCAGCTCGGAGGAGGCGCGTCGGGCGATGTGGAAGGAAGAGGAGAGAGTCGTACAGGAGATTAGGTCGGGTGGGTTCGGCAGACAAGAGGGCACCTTCTCCGGGTATGGTGCCACGCAGAGTGGGGAAAGGCGGGTTAAGAAGCAAGACGATGCCCAAGATGATGAGGACGATACTGGAACAGGATCTGGCAAAACCCATCTCGGTCACCGCGGCGCAACTTGTACTTCGCCCTCTCCTCCAAGGCCACACAAGATCCCTGATTGCCCACCGATGATATCTGGGACCCGGTCGTCCTCTCACCAGAGCCATTCCGACTCTCCATTCCAAGTCAAATCACACTTGCGGCTGCCACACCTACCACACCTTCTCTCATCCTCACCATCTATCGCTTCTTCTCATCGCACCTCATCGCCGAATTTGTCGAGACAAGCATCACGCACGCCGCTTATGAAAGAGGACGCGGTGGACCTGGTCATACCCGCGACGGACGGTTTACAGGTACCTTCAATGTCGCGCGGGTCGCATTCGCCACACTCCCCACACTCCCCGGCATTGATACGCGTATGGGAGGAGCGTAAACTGGGTCCGGATTCAGGTTCGGGATCGAGCTCTGTCTCCCCGATTCGAACTGTGAGCGACAATAGCGATGACAGGCGACGAGATGCACCGGATGTTCGATTTGTGATCACGGAAACGGGAAACGATGACACCAAAGTGGAGGACTCACGGAGGGTGCATGGGTACCAATATGGGATCGGCGACGTGACGCCGGAACAGGCGCTGGTGCAGGACATCATAAGAGGGCAGTCGCCGCCGCATTATGCCCCCGTCCAAGAGTATGGGCTCGAGATCCAGGGGGATGATCACAATCCATGGGTATGAATGTGCACGATTTTATGGGGAGGTGGTGAGGATACCCTTGTCACTTGTGCGGTCGGCATTGGAGACTAGCTTCATGTATTCTACATCGCATAATTTATACTCGGGATATTTCAGTAAGCCACTCGCGCACCCCAACAAACTCATGAAGCACGACGTCACATTCTCTTCTATAAAATACATGATGGACACGATAGACTACTCCTAAGGTTTCAAAACGCGCATGCACTGCAGCCAGCGCAGCTTGTTCACCCAGACGTACCCTCTTCATAAACAGTTTCTACAACCTCAATCCAGTCACTGTTCTCACCCCTTATTTCTTTAAACTCCTTCGTTTTCTCACATTGGCCCGTTACCCTCAGATAACCGCGTACAGCTCTCCGGGAGCTATCGAGTGCACCAACAACCCAACTGCTCAACGAGATTAGAATGATCGTCTATAATTATTCTCGTGGGATATCACTCACGAGTGACGCGTACTCACTGCCTCACCTGCAAAATGCAGACGCTTTCCGGCCGCGGGGAACATGAGTGATGGATATAAATCACGGAGCTGACCGGGTCGAAACTCAGCATATGCCTCTAGAACGATCGTAAGCACGTCGCCGCCATGTAGGGCTACCAACTGACCCGTGGCGTATGCATCACGGTTCCAGTCCTTGACGTGCATGTCAACAAATTCCATGCACTTTGCAAGCGTTCGAAGAACCAGTTCCTTGAGAATATCTCGATGCGTTGGTGTCGCAAGCGAACCAATATAATTTGCATCGGCATGCCAACAACAAGCGACAATCACGTTCGACGGTACACACGAGTCGATGCCATGAGATGGGTAGACCACTTTACTGATCAACGAATCTGTGAATGTTGTGCCACCCACAATACCGAGTTTTGTAGTCCACTAATTTGATTTGAAAAGTATCGCGACCTTGGTAACGGGATGGTGTTGTAGTAGATCCAATGCACTCTTTTGCATGACATCCAAACCTGCACCACTCAGGTCGATGGTGCGAAACACGGGAAGGGGAAACGTGGAGATGACTTGAGAGAAGGTGCGTTTTTCATTCCCGTTCATCGTAACGGTGATAGATGGTACTTTGATTTGTCTCCCAGATAACATTGGGTCTTCCAGCGGTTCGCCCTCGTCGATGGTCAAATCGACATTGGGCAGTTTTCCCATATTAGTAGCATGGAGCCTGGCTGGAACTTCGACAGTTGTGTAACTTTGACTGATAGCCGTGATTCAATTGCACGAAGCATCCCTTTGTATTCAAATACTCTTCGATCTTCCTGGGTAAAGCTTCCGAACCACCTCTCCACGAGGATCATGAGATATGTCGGATGTAA